>CAAKHB010004027.1:14821-38204 GCA_901007665.1 Aeoliscus strigatus
CCACCCCTCAACGTGCTGTAACTCTGGAAGAGGACCTCTTTAAGATCCGCCGCCATAAAAACACCAGACAGTCATTAAACAGGAGGTTGTGGGCGCTGGGATGCATCCGCAGCTCTGAGGACGGACATATTCTCAGACAGATCGGTAACAGGAGAAGAGACGCCGGTGAAAACGCATTTTAGTCTTTGCAATGAAACAGCGATAAACCAAATGGAATAAAACGCAAGTAGAAGAAGAAACTAACAGAGCATTGTTAATGTTTTTTTATTTCCTTTCTTCTTGAACGTCTCAGACCCAGGAAGAGCAAATGGAATCCAGCAGCCCAGTGTGGACTCTGATGTTCTGTCCAAACAAAGAAAACCCCCCAAAAAACAGGAGAAAGCAGGTTAAGTTAATATCCTGAGTTTGTTCATCTGGAATTGATGAAAAATTGCTGATTTGTAAAAAAAAAAATTTGTTCTAATTTCATGTAAACTGACAGAAATCCACCTGAAGAGTTTTGTATGTTCATATGTCTGCAGCGTTTTCCACTTTTCAGGGTTAACAAACTCAGATAGCTGGTCCTTCCGTTTCTTAACAATAAATATATTTCTTTTAGAAATGAACTGGTTCCCACCGTTGCTGTCTGGTTGAATGTGAAAATGACTTATTTCTGAAGAGAAAGAACGTTGGATGTAGCAGTTACATTACCTGGAATTTGAAGGAGATTGCTCCTTTAAAACTCCCTCTACAGATGACTCACACACACACACACACACATTCTTCTTCTACACGGTGTACTTTCTCTCCTCTCCTTTCGTTCCTCTCTCCACAATCCCTCCCCTACAGATTTATTCAAGAATACATAATGATCCTCTTGCACTTTTGACATGTATGAGACAGCTTTGTTCCAACTGAAACTTGAGGCAGCCTTCCGCTGACGAGGCGTCTGCGAGGCCCCAAACTGTACACTGAGTTTATCCGTCTCCAGCACATGACATGACCTGACCTGTCAGGCGAGAGCGTAAACAAAACGAAGGGGGTGGAGGAGGTCACAGACTAAAGAGGCTAATATTAATCCTTGAGGCCCCTTCAAGATGACAATATGAGGCTGGCAGTGAAGCCATTAAAACAGCACCAGCTCCGCTATGTCTCTTAAATTCATCTATTATGGGTCACGGCACCCTTTCTCCACCTCGGCTCTCGGCGTCGGTGCAAACGTTGAGCCGCGTCTGATGAGAGCTTGAGCCATTAAAATGAGACGTCTACAGTTTTCTTTCCTTGGCACAGAGAATTAGCTTCCCGGCTGACGGTCCGTCAGAGGAGTCACGAGGCCGGCGAACTGCTTCAGACCCAAATTGTTGTCTGTAATGAAGTCCACGAGAATAAACTGACGTTTGTGCGCAAATGGACATCATCTGAATAGTGACATTCTTTTAATGACATTCTGATGTGTCGGTGGTGCTTTTAAGGTCTCGTCAGGCGGAGACACAACAACCAGACTCTGAGTGCTGTTGGAAAGGTCAAGTGTCTGTTTGCCTGAGCCTCTTCCTCCCCGGCTGTCAAATGTTCCTCAGTGCTTAATCAGGATATTGATGTGTTAGAAAATATAGCTCTTAAATATGGTTTTTGAGTTCCTTTCTCAGTGAACATGGGTCAACGTTATGGTCCGGTCTGGTTGTGTTTGCAGTTTACTTGACTTGTTGACTGTGTCAAGTGAAAGCGTTTCTTAGCGTTAATAGTCCATCACGTTACTCCCAATCTTTTGGTTATATTTCATTGCCATCGTTTCATTCAGGCTGTGTGACAGAACACAGTCGAGGTAGAAAGGTAGAAAGGTTTAAAGTATAAAATACCAAAAAAAAATTAAAATAAAGATGATAAATACAAATAAAAACAACTAGGATGAAATACAAAAGATATTTATATTATTCAAGATGAAATAAACATTATTCACAGATATAACACTTAATCTATGAAAATGAGCAGCGTACAGGACTCAGCTCTCTCTCTGTGCATTGTAAATAATCCATCAGTGATTGACTGACTGTCGCCAAGCTTGCTGCAATTTTTGAAAATCACAAACTGTGTCTTTAAGACGCGCTGCACCGGCGAGACTGATGAATCAGCTTTGCAGTCCGCTGCCTAACAGATGTTGTTGGCCTCCCGTTAGCAGAGAAGTGCCGACGGTGTCCTGCACGGGACATTTGGCGCCTCGATGTCTGTCATTATTCATCGGCAGAGGGCATGCAGGGGGCATTTGTTGAGCACATTATCCTCAGAGAGATGCGTACATAATGCCTGGCGGAGTCGTGGCCCCTGCTCCGAGTAAACGAGCTTGGACGAGAGATTGAGCGAAAGTCCACAGAGAAATGTTGCATTGCTGATACATACGTTGGTGTGAGGTCTGTGGACTGTGTTCTGTTGATATGCAAAGTTTTCTAAGTTATTCATATTATTGCTGCCTGGGGCCTGAGAGAAACGTTTAGAAAAAAAAAACAGATATGAAAGGAGTTTTATGGCCAAAAAAACATTTCCAGTTGCTGTTGCGAGAATAATTTACCTCATACTTGGATGTGGAGTTACATTAATGGAGGGAAAATGGAGCTGCAGACGAGGAGAAGGGGATGGATGGATGGATTGAAAGCATCAGCTCTTTAACGGAGGACGTCCCCCGTGGGAATTCCTAAGTGTTACTTAAGTGCTTGAACCTAAAGAGACGAGAACAATTAGCAGGGAAAGTATGCAGGTGAAATCGCACACCTAAGCAACGTTTTTTCTCTCTCCGTCGCCTGTCATTTATCACCACTGAAAACCAACGTGACTTCATCAACTGTCAGTTTTCAGTTTGACCACTAACGATTGGTGTGAAATACAGCACAATGGGATGCAGTTAAGAGTCTTTAGGACTCCGTTGTGTCGCTCATAATTAACCTGCTGGACATATTTTAAACAAATATCCACATTCTGTCACAGGGGAAATGAATGGGACTTTTATCATTTTTAGTGTGAGGTGTGGTGTTAAAGTTGTTTTATGGACGACATTGAGGAAATGATCGTCGTAGTTTTGTTAGTAGAGCCTGCAGCCTGTTTTACACTCATCCTTTGTGGACAGTTGTCCAATGATACTTTCACTTGCCTTTCATTCATCGCTCATTTGTTATTTTAGCCTGAACCAGCTAGCAGACAGAGCTCTTCACCTGCTGACGTGGCAGAAAATGGGATGATATATGAGCCCTGGATGCTTTGGAGCTGCAGCAGCATCAGAGAAAAGTCACCAAGCTTTTCATGATCCTGGAATGTTAAAGTCTAACCGTTTGTCTGTTTGTCTGTTTGTCTCTCGTAAAAAAGTTGGTTGTTGCTGATCTGAGCAAGTTCCAACCAACAGGGGGCGTCATCTCACCAGGCAGTGAGGAGGCAGACGGGAGAGCTCCTGCTAACCTCCTTCCTATCTAACTTTGAGAAGTGAGCACGTCTTCAGATGTCTTATCACAGTCCCTGCGTCTTTCTCCCTGTCCAGTATTTTACCTGATTCTGTAGAAATCCTCCGACCCCGCTGTCCTCTCCGACTGCGCTGCCCTCTCCAACTGCGCTGCCCTCCTCTCTCGTGCCTCATTGTTCTGGAGTTTGACCTGCTGAAGGTGTTTGCAAACCCTCAGGAGAGACAAATGCCCCTGTTTTACCGTGGTAAGGATGTGCTCATTGTTCAACAGCCTTGATCCTGCTTCTTTCAGCAATCTACGCACTCCTTCTGCTGAGACATGTGGAAAGTTTTGGTGGGTGGCAGCTCAGTACCATTTGTGGTTGAGGTGTGTGCACTGAGTGTTTTTTTTTTTTAATCTCAAACATATTTTACTGATACACTGCACTTGAAACTAAAGCTAGTGTGTTCACACTGGAGTAGTGATACTTTGTTCAAGGTTACAAAACACATCTCTCTCACACAAGAGGTAATTATTGGGAACCTGGGATGTCAACAATAAGTTGTATTGGATTTCACAACAGCACCACTTTCTGTGCAACTGCCCTTAATGTTATTCATGCAAAGCTAAATGTAGCATTAATGGACCCCCAGAGACAAAGGTTTGACATTGACAACTTTGTTAAAGGGAGCATATGTTTGAATAGGTCCTGCCTGATGTAAATATAGGCTGTTTCCCAGCCCTACGGCATGAAGACGACCAGCATAGAGAAGGGACAGGAAGTGTGTGTGTGAGCGGGATGACAAACATTGTTGTGGCTTCAGTGTTTGTGTTGTACTGTCACATTTTGTTGAACTGCCCTGACAAACCCAGTGGATTTTATACCTCCCACAGACTTATTGCTCATTAATATTGTAGCTTTATTACAGTTCTACATATTTACACTTTCCACAAAGCTAGCTGTGTCGGAGGTAATAAACCGGCCCTGAAGTAGGATAAATGCCACAGCGTGCATCGCTCTGGTGTGTTGTGCTGCTCCGCTTTACGGCAAAGCACCCGTTGCTGTGGAAACAGTGGTCCTGGTTTGGTAAACCTTAAATTCCCGCTATACTCCTTGACTTTCTGGTGACATTTTGGTACTGAGTGTATAATGAAGCTTGTTTATGTGAGAGGTTAGTGGACTTACATCGTCATGGCTTCTCGCACACAACAATGGTAGTCGGGCTTCACAGTTTTTACTAAATATCCGTGATGATTTATGTGCGTTGCTACCATTAAACCAGTGTATGATCATCAACTGCTTGAGTTCCAAAGTTGCTCCTGGTTACAGCACTCCAACATGCGACGTCCAAACACACAGCTCCTTCCCACAAACAACTTTACGATGAGTATGGCCTTTCAAGAGATTCTTCTCGGCTGTGCTGAGTATCACCAGGCAATTATAGCATTTTTTAGATCAGTGCCTTGCTGCCTTTTCTTTTAGGTATATTTTTTTCTCTCTCTAATGGAGGCTGGTGTTGGTTTGTGAGTGCTGGGTAAATGAAGAGCAGTTTGCAGTGTGAGCAGATGGTGAGCGTTGAAGTGCCTGTTGACAGGTAGCCTATAGCTTGTTGTCTGTGCTGGCATTCACACACACATGAAGCGAGGCACGCAAAAACACACACCTACGCTCCCACACACACACACACACACACACACACACACAGCAGCAGATATGAGCCCTAATTGGTACCCAGAAGGGTTTGATGGAAGAAGGCAAAGAGAGTGAGAGAGAGAAATGAAAGAGGAAATGAACATCAAAAACGCAGACCAGCTGGTCATCTGTTTACCTCCTAAGCACTGATGGGAAAGAATGCATGTTGAAGTTTGCTGAATGAAAAATGGGCGAAATTAAATTGATGGTGTCGGCAGACATGTGAGCGCATGCGATTTGTTTGTTTCTGTGCAGAGATTAGTGGTGTTCTGTGATGCGGCTGATTTCCTTTCTAGTCCTGGAGGACCCAGGCTGCTGTCCCAGACACCGGTGTGTTACTGACACACCCACTGGAGGTGTGCTGTGTTTTACTCCTGATGTTTGCAGAGGTTTTGGAGGACATTCACACTAAAGTCAAAGTCCTCACGTGGGCGTTGAGCACCATGGGAGTGGCCGAAAGGACTGTTTCGGACGCAAGGCCGTGCTTGATCAACCCAATGACTCAGATCCATACATCACTGATGATGCGTCCCAGCTCATCCAGGAGTTGTCGGCTGAGAAATGAAAGGCTGAGATGTGGCCCATTAACCACAGGTGTGTAACCAGCAGCCAGATGCTGAAGTTCAAACTGTACAACCATAGCGCCATCAACGTCTGGACTGAAAGATGCGAGTTTCACCTCTGGGACGGTGGGGGGGTGGGATATAGAGTATATTTCATAGCATATATTTTCTCTCCGATTTGCAGTTGACACAAGTTCATGTACTGGTGAGTGGTGAACATCACATCTCTGTAGCACCTCACTGAAAATCCCCTACGCAGGCTGCCGTGGAAACGAGATACTGCAGGTTATTGACCTTCCCCCCTGTGAGTTCAGGCCACATCCTCTGGCACGTCCTCTTCTGCTTGTTTCTCCATCTGAATGAGAGCAGCATCTTCGTGACCTTATTACAGGCCGAGAGGAAGAACAGTCTGTGTTTGTTTTGTGACCATATGGCCCCATTAGTAGGGTAACAACCCCACAGTCCCTCTAGGGCACATGCACACACACCGAAATACGGAGTTGTGTGTGTGTGTGTGTGTGTGTGTGTCAGATGACCTCCGAGACCCTCTTAGACACTTAACAGTGCCCCCTGTGGCCACTCACACAGATGATGTTTCTCCACGGGCCATTTGGCTTGAATCCACTACTTGGATTGTGGGAAACACACACACAGATTTGCATCAAACTCTTTTCTTCATCAAATTCTCACAACAAAATAAACACACATTCATACACAGACCTCAGGTTCTCTTTTGTCTAGTGTTAATGTTTACATATATTTAGACTATCAATTTTGTCTAACATGTTGTGTATTTTTCTCACTGCTTCAATGTTGCTTTTGTGAGACCCTGAATTTCCTGGCTGAAGGAGGGTGGTTTTTGTTTTATCTTACCTTACCTGTATCTTTAGGCAGCCATTCACCCAAAAAAAAGAGCAAATTTACCATTTTAGTAATAAGGGCTTGCTTGTTTGCACAATGTGACTGTGTAAACAGATTCATGTCTTGTCAACATGGCCAATAATTGCTATGCTCACACACATATTTGCATAAGTCTGACAAAGGGCAAACACGCTGGGGTCAAAGTAACGCTGATCTGTCCAGGATGCTAATGCGAGTCCAGGTCAGCAGAAAACGGAGGCGTCAGCTGTGGAGATGCGTCATTTTGAGCTGCAGACAGCGAAGTAGAGGTCGGCCAGGCTACGAACAGCAGGCTAACTACGCATCGTGGCAACGGGGACCTTTGCAGACAAGAACAGATGTGATTGGGCTGTTTGTGTCATGTGACTTTCCTAGCTAAGAGAATGTCACTTTTGTGTTTCCAGAGAAAATACAACCGTCCAATACAACCGTTATTTGTGAGCAGAGAAAGATGTCAGTCTTGTTGTAGTTAGCATCAGTTGTCATAGCCGGAAGTAAACGAATGGATAACCATGAAAACCTAAACACAGCGGTGGGATTCAAAGTAGAACTGCCCATGGTGGCGTAGGACGCCCACGTTGGGTACAGCCTGCGTTACCTCAATCAGCTCTATCAGTGATTGGGTGTTTGCTGTCGGGCGAGCGTGCAAAGCTTGTGATGAAAATTACTGTTGTTCTGCATTCATCTCTTTTATTGGGCAGTGTTTCCTCGTGCAGTTCAGACAATAACATCATCTAGTTAAGACCTGGCGCTCAGCGGCGGGGCACCATGCGTGTTGACGAGGAGTTGCTGCTGCTGGAGCAGTGATGTGCTGCCGTCTTTTAAAGAGGCAAATGTCTCCATTTAGATGTAAAGCTGAGGCTGTTCGCTGCAGCACATTCACATTAGGACCGAACACTGACTCCGGGTTCTCTTAAATGTATCACAGTGTCAGGGAGTGATTCGGTTCCTCAGCCTGTGTAAAATCAAAAGAGTCAACCTCTGGGCTCTAATGCAGAATGTTCATCACTTGGGACTGTTGATGATGACTTTCTTTTGGGAACAAATGAGTCGTGAGCAGGCATGGAGGTGTGGACGTGACACACCTGACCACTTGGTGGGGTACTTAGCCCAGCTATTCTCCTTCAGGTGAAAGGGCAAGATTGTGCTTTTTTCCCTTATTTTTTGGATTACATGCATTTTTAACTGAAAAATGTTAAAAAGTGACCGTCTCCAATGATGTCCTGCTGAGTCCGGATCAGTTCACGAGATTCAATCGACGCAACTATCGCAGCGTCGCTGGAATAATTAAACGGCAATGATTGATGGCATCTGCTTTTCAATAAACAAGGTGAGAATGTCCAAAAAGGACACGATTCATATCACAGTGACGAGGTTAAGCAGTGATTAATGTGCTGTGACGGCAGACAATCAATATTTCTCTACTCAGTCTATTTTCAAATTTACTGCTTTCTGTTCTCTAAAAAAACAAAGTTACTAATCATAATAATGTCACAGGCAGATGTAATGGCTGCATTAGAATTGATATACCCCTGGGGTGAATGGATTATTGCTCATAAAGCAGAATCAACTGCACTGACAATTAAATCAGATGCCATTACAGCTTCATTTGAGACACTTAAATAATGCAGGCAGAGAGGAAATGGTCAAATACACGGTGATTGCAACAAATTTAAGAGTTTGAGCTTGAATACTTTAACACGATTATGAAATGAACATTTGTGCCGGGGGCATGGGCTGGACAGAAATCGGCAACTTTTGTCACGTGCATCCATTTTTATTAGATTCTGCAGGTTACACACACACACACACACCAGTGAGGAGCTTGACCTCGTCCAGTATCGCAGCACACTGCCGTGTACTTAAAGGACTCATGCTGACTGTTGTTTTTTCCATAGTGACCATTTAATTCCAGTTTACGTTTAGAAGAGGATACAAATGTTGAGATGTCTTCTTTTAGGGGATAAATGGTGCTTTTGATTTGAACTTTAGGTGTGTGTGGCTTGAAAATGATCATTATTTAAATCAGTCGGATTTTGATCTGATAGGCTCAATGCTTTTTTCCTATTGTGGAACATAAACAGTAGAAATCCTGTCAGATGTGGATCAAATGCTGACAATCGTCGATGTCACACCACTGTCACAGGTTCATGGTTTTCTTGTTTACACACTTTGCATTTTGTTTATTGATAAAAATATTTGCTTTTGTGAAAACACTCTTACACATCTAAAAACTTGAACAGCGCTGTACAGATGTTGTTGACTTATTTGAAACGTGCGTTACATGCAGATCATACAGCTTTTACTTGAAAATATCTGATTTGTTGTTTGGTAGACAACTTGAATGTCTCAAGGAGAAACTTCTGGTTTGGCCTAAACAGCATGTGTGTGTCCATGCTCATTTGAATGTGCGTGCACATGTGCTCGACACAGGAAGAAGCTGCTAGTATGCACTTACGTGTGTCTTGTCACAAGCGGAGTACTATTGAATTACACTGCTACCGACGTGTGTGTGTGTGGCTTTTTCATGGCAGATTAAAGCCACTGTGGTCAATGTGCTCTCACTAATGTCAGGTCCCTCCAAATCACCCGTAGCCTAGCAACCGTGGCCACAGCTAAGGGGAGCGCAGCCATGCATAAAAAATTCCACCTGCTGAGGTGTGTGAGCAAGTGCCTATGGATACTGTACGTCTAGATTTTTACCCAGTCGTGAATTTCTGTGAGATGAATAAGGGATCTGTCTATCAATTGATCTATCATCGATTGTGTGTGTCATATACAATATACATTTTAACCTTTTTTTTTTTTTTTCCCTTGTACAAACGTCCCCAACCCCTTCAACATGCCTGGCTGATTTCATCTCCACCTTCACACTCTCTCCCCTCATTCCTATAATGTCCATAAGCACCACGGCTCATCAGGGAAACACCAGAAACGTCGGGCTTGGATGAGCAAATGCTCTCTGGCCTCCGATGGTTCGGATCTCTGCTCCAGCTGCCAGCTGGTTGCTCCATGTAAACACAAAGCAGATGTTTTGTTTCAAGTCGGATATGCTGGAGACGTTACCTATGGTACAAAGAAAGCTGAGCTACAACAGCATGCAAATGACAACTCTTTCCATCTTCACAATAACAGAAGAACACAACACCAATGAATGCAGAACAGTTACTGTGATACTGTTCAAAGAAGTTAATAGTCAAAGGGCATAAAAATATGCCTGAAGGCAAAGTCGCTGTACTGCGTTTAGATGTGTCATAGCATTTGAGAACGCTGGCTCTGGGCTAACAGGAAGAATGTGTGTGTGGAGTGACGGAACAAAGGTTTCTCCTCCTAGATTTTCTAAAGGGTTAATGTTCCTGTGTGCAAGTCACAGTCTGTACACATGCACATACAAGCAAGGAACAAAGAAAAAATAACGTGTCTTTTACAGCAGAATCTCCTGCTTCTCTACGGCCCGTCCATCTTTTTCTTTATGTGTTTCTGTTAGTTTTATGCACATGCGCCATGTCTTATTCTGTTTTTTCCATGTGGCCCTGTCCGTGTGGACATGGGCTAAGTATGTGTGGTTGTGCCTCCATGTGTGAGAGAAGCAGCAGAGAGAACAGGAATGAGAGCTGCTGCACAGACGGGAGCCAGCAGCAGATTACATTAGCAAGGCATGAAGCAGCGAGAAGGTCAGTGAATCAGATAGCGGTTCGATACAGCAGCACATCTCGGAAGGCAGGAGCTGGTCTGTTCGCCTAGCTGATTGCAGGAGAAGCCATGTCTTTGTTAATGTGTGTGAGCGCGCTGACTGCGGACAGAAGAGCTGACTGGTGGGGAAAAATGGCAGAACGTCCATTTGGTGTTTGAGGGCGGAGGAACTTTGTTGCTGAGTATAAATGGATTATACAGTAAGAAAAGCTGTTTTCACTCACACTTGGTCCTGCATGTCAAACCAATGACATCTGCGTATTGTTTGACATCCCACCTGTCACAGGAACATCAGCAGCTGACTGATGCTGCCTGTGCTACCGGTAAAACAGAAGTGTTTCTGTTAACCACAAAGCTGGTTGAATAGAGACAAACCGGCTTAATAAACCAACGAAACAGCTCACCGTCCCATGTCAATACAAAAACACAACAAGAACGGTTTGATAGTTATTTTATTGCCTAAAACTCAATTAGTACTATGTGTGTGTTACATCTTCATGTTGGCTCCGATCTGGTCTCTGTAACTTTTAATGGCCGGCACTTACAGTAGATGAGTAGTTCAGTCCTCTTAGCCCATTATACTGTTAGTGGCCACAGCGCAATCAGGAGGGTCAAAGCTTTTAGTGTGCTCCATCACTGAAGTGCACTACTCAGTTGAGTTCTAATTAACCTGATGTACTAAGGGGCGGAGAGGCTGGACCTCTCCCGATGAGAACAAAAAAAAACCTAACTGGCCTGTGGGGAGGGGTGTATATATGTTGTATTTCTTATTTTTACATTACTGGTTCTCCATTGCAACATTTTGTATTCAATCGTGAAAATATTTATTTGTGTGTGTGTGTTTTGCTATGGGGGTGTAAAATGGAGTTAATTGAAAAAACTTAAAGAATTGAAATATATTTCCATGTGTAAGCATTAGTGATATTTAAAATGGAAAAAACAATTGAAAAATACTGAAAGTAGTGCTTTACTTTTCAGGCTCCAAAGACCTGGTTGTGCTCAGACTTGACTCAAAGCTGTGACATATCATCAGGACTTTGGTTGGTTCATGCTTCTGTTTAGCTTTTCATTGCAGCTGAATGCAGCAGATCCAAACCACGTCTGATGACCCAAGCTCATGACACACATCTGTTAAAGGGAAGTTTTGTTTAATATTCTGATGGCGGTGTTGATGCTGTGCGTTTTAAATTTGCGTGTTCATACAAATCAGTTTTTCTTCAACTCCTCCTCAAATATACAGTTGAAATAATTTATCAATGCATTTGCACATCAATGTGTTGGGGAACTATTTGCTGACACTGTGTTAGATGTAAGAGTCTGTACGAGTGCAGCTTCAGTGTCACGGTGCAGATTAGTTACACCTCTAAATCTCCTGGGATGATGATCATCAAGCCGTTCACTGAGCAGTCTTGCCCGGCAGATTGCAGCAGTGTGACCGCTGCAATTGGTTTTGTATTTTGTCACATAACTTTTGTCCTTTTAAGCAGAGCAGTGGGCCTAAATCAGGCGAGGAAAATGCACCCTTCTCCAATTTTCTGCTTGTTGAGAACAGATCGAAGGATGACTACAGAAGTTTTCCCTCCCCGACAAGAAGGTCACAGACTGCGCTGTTTGTACCACTTCACTTGAGAAATATAATTGAAGTACGGAAGAAAATAGTTCTCGTTTGCAGCCCTTATTTCTGTTTATTATTCCTGTAGGTTGTAAGAATTCATTTCAGCGGTTTTATCAGACTTGCAGGAAGAAAAGGCAACACCAACAGTTGTTTGAAGATTATAGTTTGACAGATTACAAAAAAAATGTTTATACAAGATAAAAAAATGAAACACTACACAGCATCATTCCGGATGGATATCTCCAATACTCCTTATCTGATGTAGTCACAATGAAAGGAATTTGTTCTGCACTCACACAAGATAAAGAAGTAAAACGTACAAAAGTCAAATAGTCAAGAACTTTAAATATTTGAAAACAGAAACTTGAATAATTCCTGCATTTACCTGTTTTCAGTCCGGGAATACCTCTCCTGAGATTCAAAGGCGCTCGTAGCAAACGCCAGCGTGGCACAACAGCATGTGACGTTTTAAATATAAAAATACAATTTTTCGCAGCAAAAACTTGTAATTTTAATAAAAGCAGCAGATTATAATGTATAATATTAAAAAAAAACAAACGGCAAACTATAATGCACTGCTCATACAGGATTATTAATTCATTTATTGGACTATATGTTTGCCCTGCTAAATAAACCATAGAGCCGATGGCACATCCTCAACCAGTTTTTCATACCCGCGAAAAAAGCAGAGCTCATTATTTCCCTTCTTCTGATGCACCTTTTACCCTATTCTAATTCCTCAACTATCATCATTGGTTTGAATATGATATTGTTAGATAGAAGCATGAGAATGTGTTGTTCATTTCTTCACAAACAGTTGTTTGGTGGGGCTGATGGCAGCAAACATTCTGAGTCGCTGTGTACTTCCAAACAAGCGGCTACTTGGAACCGTGATCAAAACCAGATTCACTCTAGTGTGGATCGGTGGCCTGAACAGTTTTCAAGGCCGGTGTTTGTGTGATAGTTAAGTTGGTGTGTGTATGTGCGTGTGCGTGCGTGTGTGTGAGTCAGTGCGTCTGCTGATAGGAGCATGTGGCAGTCGTTGTCATTGTTTGTGTGTGAAAGTGTATTTGGCGTGCCGGACCGTCGCTGGAAAGCGGAGCGAGGATCCAAAGAGCTGTTGGAAGGAGATGATTGGCTTCAGAACGCGGTGGCCCCTCTGTGACAGATGGTTGGGTGCTGGGCTGAAATCACCCACTCACACATATGTGGGCTTACAAAAGCTTTTTGCATGCGACGCACAAAAACACATTCAGTGCTGCATGCAAAATGTCTGCACACAGACTGTCAGACATGCACAAGCACGTTGTCGTCTGCATGTTTACATATATTGTCAGTCATAAAAACAAAAGAATTATTAAAAAAAATGCTTTCATGAAACAAACATAAGTCTGACAGCTGACAGACGGGCCGGAATTTTTACAAATAATATTTATGAACCGTATTTGTTGAACAAAAGCCTGTGTTGTGGTTTGTCTGGAGGGTTTGCAGTGTGTCTTTTTGTACAAACAGGAGAAACTCTTGATAGCTGCGGCTTCTGTCACTGCCTCTACCGCCATTCTTGCAGCTGTCATAGCGACACATATCACCACTCTGCTCGACGTGGACAGCACTGGACTTACTGCTGCTGAAAGAGACACAGGGCACAACGCAGGAACGTCCAAACATTCCAAACATGAGGGCTAAACAGACATTAGAACGTGCAATGGCTCAGTTCAAACTAGAAAAGAGAAGCAGGGAGAGATGCTGTTTTAAAACAGAATCAATGATGAGGCACATTGACGCTGACACTCAACACCCACTCACAACATGTTTGATTTAATGCAGACACGCTGTAGGATGAAGTCCAGAAGAGTCAACTGACAACCTGCTAAAGACTATAGAAATGAGAGGAAAAGGACCTTTCATGTAATGAGATAAGCCATAAGAGATAGTTATTAGTCCCACAGTGGAGAAATGTCAGGTATTACAGCAGCAAAGTGGACAGCAAGCATCAGTAGAAAATTACATTTAAAAAAAAACTCCAGTAGCAACAGTATGAAGAAGGAGTAATGAAATATGATTAAATATGAGTATTGATGGGAGTAATATTAATCCACTTGATTGAGGGGCAGGTGTTAAGTTAAAGTTATATATGTTATATATTTCATGTTTAACGATGCTTTTTTTTAATTTAACAGTGGAGCTAATACTTTAGACACGATGGGCAAATACTAATGAAGGAAGGAATGTTGCTTGTGCGTCAGGCATCAACATCATCTTTGCAACAGCCACTTCGGAGTGGAGTCCTGACCGCTCATCTGCGACGGCATCATCTGAATTGTCGTCTTGGTACTTGAACGCTGCTGGGACTGGAGAATGCTCGGGTGATAACGAGCATCCACCCAGCTGAAGGTTTTGGAGGAAGATATTGAACCGCGCCAGGTCCAGGAGTTTATACTGTAAGTCACATGTAGGGAAGGGATTTATTGACTAGATGATTTAACTATGATTAAAAAACAACAATAACAAAACATGAAAATGAGTCTTCTTCTGACATACCTGCCTAATACGATCTCAGTCTTTACAATTCCAGAGGTCACTTTGTGTGGGAGCAGGAGCTGGTGCATCCGACCAAAGCCAGACAGACGTAATGTTCCCATGAGACCATATACATTATTTACACTCCATCTGTTGGTCCAGTCATCAGCGGATAAAGTCCTCTGCTGTTTGCCTCCGCTGCCGATGTAGAAAATCTCTTTGTTAATTGGAATTTCAGTTGAGTTGGATCGTCAAACTGGATCATCACCTGTGTTGACTACATCGGCTCAAACACAGGTGGATGAGACACAGTAGGTTTGATTCATATCCTACAGTGAAACCCTGGAAGTACGAATAGCACAGATTGGTAGAAATAATACAACTCCCCTTTTGGCCTGAATGTCAGATGAACAATGTTACTGAAGACACGTTGTTGTTGGCTACTGAAAGGAAATTTTCCTTTCCTATGATATTGCATATTTACAATTGTTTTGTTAATTTAATACGTACCATCCCTTTTAAAGAAATAAACACAAAATATCCTTATGTTAGCTATGTAACTGTATTAGCTGCTATCGATATCTTTTCTCAGATGGATTGGGCTAATGATATATGTGTTTTTTAACACAAAGCATGAACCTCTTAAACTGTGACGATTTCTTTGACAATAATTGTGACGGTAAAGTCTGACATTTAGTTTGAGTAAATGAAAACTGCAAAGAACAGGCAGCAGGAAAATGAATAGTCACCTACTGCGACGCATAATAATCAGTACAAATGTAGAAATATTCACAACCACATCTCGTTCCAGAATAAATATGTGTGATGTTCAAAAATCTGCTTGGCCATGTGATGATGTTGCCACATTTGGAGAAAAGGTGGCGGTGATGTGGCGCTTCGGTCCAGAAAACTTTCAATACTTTGTGGTGGGAGGCCTAAGGAGTCCCACCTACTTTAACACATCCTGTGCTGTTGATTCATGCCCCTGCTGCTGATACTTAAGGACTTGCAGTTTTCCAGGAATGTACGATGCCACGATTTCATTCCGGGGACCAGTTTGCTGCTTCGCATTCATGAGTGGTGCCGCGCTGCCATGACATGCATCACGAAACGCCGACAGATTGCGCGTACGAGGAAACTGCTGCCCCTGAGCAAGAGCTGTGTGATTGGAGGGGTGCTGGAAATATTTCAGAGGAATGAAGGAACGTCACAGGGGAGCAGATTGCAAGCAGAACCCCCCAGGGATTGAAACTTCCAGAGTGTGATCCAGTGATGATTGGACAATTGAAAATGTGTTGTTTGCTGTCAGAGCAGGTAACCACGCTGGCAGAGTTCTCACACATCATGTCGTCAGGAGATGTGACATGAAGACGGCTGATATCGCAGCTGATACAAATCCAGTCGGCAGTTGTTGACCTCCAGAGGGGAATTTAAAACAGGAAAGACGACATAAATCCTAAATTGTAATAATCTATTGTGGGAGGAATCTGTGAAACCTCGCCAGGGAGATTTAACAAGCTCATCTCGGTCACTCGTTCACTCGCTGTCACTTGTCTCGGTTCTTATCGCTGCTCAATCTTACTTTTTTTGACAAACTGGTTTGTGTGTTTCATGTTTTCCAGAGTTAATCTGTTGTTCTGGATGACGACAATGATCACACGTGCTAATTAAAAGTGTTTGATGGTTATTTGATACTGAAGGAAGAATTAAATGGGTCATTTTAGGAAAGAAAACACTGTGAAACAATCACCTCCCTGGGAGTCAGAGACAGATGACGGTTCGCTCCTGCAGCATAAAGGACTCGACGCCACTGTCTCTCCAGAGCACTTTGTCCCTAATCAAGTGCCTAGCTGAGGTCTTTGCCTCTCCCCCAGTCTCTGTAAAGAGCTTGTTGACTGTACTCCAACTTCTCTCTGGGCTCTTTGAATCTCCAGTCTCTCTCTTGAACATTTTGTTTGAATATTCTTTCTCCAGAGCTCCAGTGTCTTTTCAGAACTCTTTGATTCTACTCTCGTGTCTCTCCAGAGCTCTTTGACTCTACTCCAGTGTCTCTCCATGGCTCTTTGGCTTTGCATCAGTCTCTTTCCAGAGCTCTTGGCTCTGTTCCATTGTCTCTCCAGAGCTCTTTGACTGTGTTCCAGTGCATGCATGCAGCAAAGCAACACGTATGAGACATGTTATGCCAACGGCTTCAGTCGCAGCAGAGGAGTGTTCATCTGCATTAACTCAGTCGCGTGTCTTCAGATGAGACGCTGTGAAACCTCTGGAAGTGTCCCATTAATGTCAGAGCGTGCACCTAGGAGAGCTAGAGGGCAACAACAGCTCCCCCACTGTCGAGATTTGACGACGAAAGAATTTGCCAAAGACAAGTAGCTCTTTATGAAATAACGTGCTTCCGACTGCGAAGCTCGTGCCTGTTATTTGGCAGCGCTGCCTCATACATCACAGCGCAGCAGGATGCTGACATTCACACCACGTAGCGAGTGTGATCAGCTCTCACCCAGGCAGATGAAAAGTGGTTTATATAGAAACTGAGAGTCGGTATCATATGGCTGCACCTGGTGACAGAATATGGTGAGGCATCTTACACCCAACAGCTCTCCCCAGGCCGGTTTCACTACCTTCTCATGTTGTTTGCGTGGCCAAACCACCGTCTCGTTCCGATTGTCTCTGCAGGTCTGTCTGCGGACGAACCGGTGGATCTTTAACTATGAAGCAAGTCAGTTTGGACCGATCCCTTGGGTCTGTTGGATGTAGGTGGGCTCAGAGCCATATAGAGTCTGTGGGCAGGGCTTAACGGGATGAAGTCAGTGGTTACGTACGCAACGAAGATGGTTGCGGCTGATGAAGAGCGCTAGGTTGAATCATCTTTGGCATCATCAGGGAACGAGGTTGACTTTTCTTTCAAGGACCAACAAAGGACCCATTTCCAATCACATGCAGAGATATTTTGATATGCACCCGTCGGTGCCGCCCCTTTAGCTGGTGAAGGTATAACACCCGTTGACAGAACATCTTTCTAGAGGTGGGTCTGGTCTGGAGACTTTGGATGGGTTTCATGGCTCATTGACTCATACTGATCTCTGAGAAACTGACTTCATGAAATAATACCAGAGTGAAGTTGAAGTCATCATGAAACGCCTTCAAAGCCCAAATGGAGGCAGCTGAGAGTGAACCTGAGAGCAGAAAGTGACTCATGCTCGCCCATCTTCTTTTGTCCTTGATGAGAGTGTGGGGGTCATTAACTTTCTAACAATGGGAGAGGAAAGACGAGGCATATCACCTTCTAACAACCATCATCTCCTCCACAACCTCTATAATGCTCTGCAGTGCAATTTAGATTTTATAGGAGTAATCGTGAGACATGAGTAATTCTGTCGGCAGACGCTGATATTGGTGAGCAGACGTGTCTGGCAGCAGCCATCAGCTGCTCCAGCTTTATTCTTCATCCCTTTGTTGCAGCTGTTTTCAGTCGACCCATAAATACCTCAAAGGTGTCTTTGTTTTTAAAGCCTGATTGATGCTTCTGCATCAGATCGGTGGCGTACATACAGATTAGGTCCACAGACAGACGCTAACAGATGCTAACATGCTAATGACGGCGTTTAGCGTAGAACCGTAAATTGAGCGTAAGAAGAAATTTCTTTGCCACAAATGTCTTTTGGTCTGGATTCAGGGTGCAGTTTTATTTCACCTAAATATCTCCGCCTGTTTCGTTTCGCCCGTCATCGCAGAGATCAGCACTGCATTTTATGTCTGCGCTGTTACCAACCTGTACCAACCTGACTGTCCCCCAGTAGCTGAAAGGTCAGACCGAAGGCACACTGTGTACGTGATCTACTGTTGCTGCTCTGTTGTGGTGGGATATTAATCTGAGATGATCCCCTCGGAGCAGCAGACAGAAACTGAAGCACACACACTGCCTTTTCTCCCACAATCAGTTTGTTGATGACGTCTCAGGGATGGAGATCATTTCATTCAGGAATAGTAAAATGGTCTTTTTGTTTCTTTTCCCCTCCCACATGGAATGTCAGTGGTGGATAGTAAGTGATAAAAACATGGTCGTTGTGTTCTTATTGATTGTCTGTGTGCATCTTATCCTGGGGGAGGATCCGTGTTTTGCGGCTATTTCTGAGCTTTCTTCCTGTTCTTCCTCCTTTTTGAGGAGTTTTTTTCTGACTGAAATTGAAATTATTAGAAAATATCAGGTGTTGTGGTATTTTTTTACCTTTCTACCACTTCATTTAAAATGCAGCTTCTGTACTCCTGGCTGCAATTACCTGGGTGACCATCATTTACGGTCATTTCCCCAAACTTAAATAAACCTTTACAGTTGCTTATTTTCAAGCAGAGCTCAACATAACAATGTGAGCAATGGTTTGTGTGAGGAAAATCAGTCTGTGACACGTTGGCCAACTTTATATATTTGTAACTTTAAATTCTCCGTTTGCTAACATCCAATTTAGAAAAGTGTTATTGTTGTTTTACGTATTGTATTTAAGATTTTGAGATTCTGTACTTTGTCCATCTCTGATTATAAAACTGAGACACATTCGCTGATTTTATTTGTATTACATGTTTATTTTATTACTTAAAGCAATAACAATATTTGTCCTCCATGGCCCAGATACTTGTATGTTAGAGGATTAAATACCAAAACCATAATTGTGTAGACTTCCAGGAAACTGCGAACCAAAACAAAGGATGGGGGCGTAATAGAAATGAGTCATGGGAAACACTGAGGTGGATAATTGATCACGACAGAAGACATCCGAACTCTTGACACCTCATTTTATTGTCCCAACATTCAAAAGTACAAATAATTCAAACACAACAGTTTTATGAAAAAGAAAAAACAAACATTTACAGCAAGATTTTTATTTTGTTTCCAGTTTCAGAAATGACCTAAACTAGCAAGGATAACATGAAGTCATTCATCGCAGTAATTGGATTAATAATAAGAATACTAAGAATAATAGCAATAATAATCATAATAATCATCATTGATAATTGTTAAGTAATAACATAAGCAGGAGAGAGTAGAATGAGCCGCGGTCATGGGGCCCTGTGAACATTTTTTCGTCTTTTTTGTCTTTAAGGATTTTGTTTATAGATTTTTCAGATAGTAAACAAACACGTCTCAGGAGGAAAAATGAAAACTTGACAAGAAGAGCCGAGTTCCTCTGTTCACCTTCCCTCCTCCACTACTGGCTGCGTTGTTCCTACTGGCAGGCTGCCACTATAAGGCGCTACGGGGGGGTGGTGTGAGCCATCGGGGTCGGACATAGAGCGAGGTGACGCAGCCCCATGTTTCGAACACCCTGATGTGCACACGCAGGCACACGCGCACACACACATACATGTGCTATCACTTTCACACCCGCACGCACATGCACTCAGGGGGACACATATATACGTTTGTATTCATGTGCACTGAACAGACCTGAATCTCTCTCTCTCTCACACACACACACACAGTCACAAACACTAAACATATCTATATCTATATCTCTACAGATATAGATATAGATAGATAGAACATCGTACATACGTACACGGGCACGCTGCACGCTAACAAACCTATGGGGACAAACACCACACACACACACACACACACACACAGATGCGTAAAAGGAACATGCATACAAACATGCACACACACACTCATGTGCACACAGGATCTAGGCGGAACACAGGCACGCGTCGTAAGAGTTCAAAAGTCATACAGTGTAGGAAATCAGTTCACACAACATTCTACTGGGGTCGTTGCATAATTCAAGCCCCCCCCGACAGCGGCGGGGAGCATGAAGGGGTCTGATTGGTTTGTGTTCGATGTGATTGGATGATGGCTGGATAATGGCGATGATGTCAGATGACCCGGCCTGTCCGACGACTGAGGTGTGAGAGAGGATGTACTTATGCGAGCATGCGTCTGAGTGGTTAAAATGCTCTCCACACACCTCCTTCATGTTTTCAAGTCTTAAGAACAAAGAAAAGAATCCAATTCTGTATAGTTATACTTGGAACCTGGAACCATTCCCTTACCTTTCACCTCTCAAAATATATAATATATATCATATTAGAGTATATAAAATATAGAATCGGTACAATCCATTTTCATACCTCCAGAGTACTTCTTAAGTATAGTTTCAACTGCTGTGCATAACAGTTGGTGTGCAATGGTAGGAATTTGTAAAGATTTGTTGGTATGCAATTTGAAAACATGACGTATATCTCTAGAAAATAACGTTTGACCAATTTAGTCCAGTGCAATGAATGACCCTCAAACAACAATGGGCAGTTGTTCATCTAGCGTATGTCTGCCCAAGCCTCCAAGAGCTGAATGTTACATTAAATGTTCACCGAAAACTCAAAACTATGCTTTCAGACCCACATTTTTGCATAAGGTTTCATCACAAAGCGGTAGTAAGTGGAGGGAGGGTGTGGACGGAGTGGCTTTATAGAACTACACAAACTTATCACAGGTTATATTGAACCAGAACGACTGTTAATAACATTCTATTAAGACTAAACTTTATTGAAAAAGATCTAAAGATTTCAGTTAACAAGACAAGAAAAAAGCAATAGCAAATTGAACTAGTAACTAGGTTATGCATAGCGAGTAACTGTTTCTAGTATTAAGGGAAGAGCGTCCCCCAAACCCTCCAGACATTTTTTTCAGTTTTCTTGACTTTTAGGTTTTTTTATATTGTCATTTTGATATATTGGTACAAAGCACAAACGTACTAAAAGTTCTCTCAGTGCAGTGGACTACTGGACGAGCCTCTCCACTAGTCGCTTTGTTCCCTTTTGCTCAGAAACGCCCCCTCCCTGTACCAGAATCACGCAAATTACACAGACAATGAAACAAATAAATACATAAATACACAGATAAATCAATCTGTTAATAAATATATAATAAATAGAAATAAATATAAAAAATAAATAGCTTAAAAAATAGGCCGGTAAATAAACAAACACAGATATATTCGAAGCTTTTTGTTCGGTTTCTTTTGCCGCGGTATGTAAACTCAAAGTTAATCCAAATCTTTTTTTTTTTTTTCTCCACAAGCAACATGACAACAATTTAACAGTTTCCTCACAAGTTTTTCTAAGTAACTGAACCACCACTTCATAATAAGTTGTCATAAAAAGACAAGCTCAAACAAAAGAACAGTGACAACTCAGATAGTACAGTAGATATTGTAAAACAAATGTAGACTATATATATTTATATATATCATCTATTTTTACACAGCAAAGAAAGACACAGTTGTCATAGTTCCATTTTAAGGAAACAAATATCTAGACTAACAGAACTAGCTAATCATCATTAAATTCTGACAAACGTTTCACGCTCAGCGAATAACTTAAGTCAGCAAGCCAAACAAAAGAAAATACAAAAAGAAGAGTTTGTTCAGTTTTCAGGTTCTTACAAAGGCCCTAATCTCAAAGAGTCTCACCAAACTTCTGGGCCCACAATAAACAAATATGAAACAAAGAACAGCAGCTCAATTCAACATCGAAGTATTTTTTTTTCTCTTTAAACAACACATAGAACAACCAACTTGGATATTAAGATATGTGAATAATGTAGTATAGCACCTACTGTTGATCGCTAAAAGGAAGTTCTTCTCAAATCGTAGTACACAAATGCAGAGCAAAGAAAATGATATCATGTATAGTATGTGTCTAAATGGATATATGTGCATATATCTATTTACTGATTTCCCATATGGACTGATTACCAAACCAGGAAAATAAGTGGACAAAGGTCTTCTTGCTTTGGGCTCTGGACGATAAGGATGTTTAGGCCTGGGAAAGACCCCTCTCCCTTCCCTTTTGGGTATCGCTGTTGAATAATTACGCACTAGTACATACGTGAAAAATTACCAAAATCACCTGCCTCGGTTTGCATTTCTTTTCACAAAACCTTCCATCTACAAAATCACTGCCAACTCGGATTCGCCAAAAAACAAACAACCCTTGAGCCTATAAAGTACCATGGCAGAACGACAAGACAAGGTGATGCCCCCCCCTCCCAGTTAGCCAGTCAAAATATTTTTCTCTTTTTTCAAATCCAGATTCTTGTAAAAATTCTTCAATAATCATTATTTTAATTATCATTTATAAAAATAGATCTTCTTTCTCTTTATTTTTATCTTTTTCTAAACTCATTTTTTTTTTCAAGCAAAGAGATCTTCTCTTTGGCAACAGTGTTATTTTTTTTTTTCTTAAATTACTGAGCATGTCATCAGGAAAGCTAACCCGTCCCCTCCCTCAACCCATCTCCCTGAACCCCTGTGAGGAAAGACGTTATGTTTTGTTTGCGATACAAAACAAAACCAATGTTAGAAATTATCTTGTTTTTTTTCTCTACATCAGAATTGTTGGGATTGTGGAATCCCGTCGATAATCACCAAGGGGACGTTTTAATACACACTAAAAATGAATGAATGGTTCACCAATTTAAAAAAGAGCCCCCTCCCTTGTACCGACAGGGAGGTATATAATACTAACGACAGTGGATCCGGATATAGAAAATCAAACAAACAAACGAACGAACAAACAAATCCTCCAAGACAGAGAAAAGGTTTCAATTTAAAAAGGACATTCTCTTCTCTGATATTAGGGGATACGGGGATTTGCTACTGTTTACACGGAAGAGAAAACCATTTGAACAACACCAACAAACAAACAGAAAGAAGAATAGACAAGAGAAGCCTGCTTTATCACAGGAGCTTCCAAAAACTCGAACATTTTCATCATTTCATTTTTGAAATACTTAGGCAACATTGGCTTATAGGTCCAAAGTTCTAATATAAGCCATTTCTAGTTCAATTTGTTGGATGGTTTGTCGGTTGCTTTCGGTTCCGGTTGGAGTTGGCTGTGTTGGATGGCTGTTGTAGGGCGGCGGTGGTGGAGGTGACTGAAGGGGTTTAAGGGACAGGTGGAGCTGGGGAGGTTTGGAGGAGGGGGGCGGGGGGGGGGGGGGCAA
>CAAKHB010004027.1:39736-78315 GCA_901007665.1 Aeoliscus strigatus
GAGCAGTGACAATAACTAATAGCTAATAAATCCGCCCCAACACACACACACACACACACACATATTACAGCGACAGGCAGTGTATATGTCTTCAACACCATCCCCAGCGCGCCCACACACACACACACACACACACACACACACCCCTATCTCCCCAGCGACTGTATATGGCCAGCTATCACTACGACCTTCCTGTGTGACTTTGATCATGCGCAACCTGCTCATGGCCACTGAGGCCGCTGTGGACGCCCGTTCAGGGGCCGAGGGTGGTTGAATTATTGACTTCAAGGGCTCACTGCAGTGATGTTTCTGTAAGATGACAGATCTGTACACTACGCCAAGGTGAGAACGATTGCGAGTGGTTCATATATCATGCTTGTTTTTCTCTAATTTACTGAATTAGAGTGTACGGTGGTCGTATCCTAATCCTCTCGTGTACCTACAAGCTCCAACATCCGGGCCTCTCCTGCTGCTGTATTAAACTTGCACTTGACGTTTCCATGGAAAACCCCTGTTATGGGATTGTTAGTGTTTGCGTGTGTGTGTGTGTGTACAATCTACCTGACACCACCACTATCTGTCTGCCTGTGTGTGTCTAGTGTGTGTGAGCGCACCGGTAGCAGCGGCACCAAACACTACCCGGTGATACAGATAAGACCAGGGGTTGCATAGCAACAGTGTTAGCTGGCCAGATATGTTTTCTGTTCTCTCCAAAGCCAACCAGTTCCAGAGCTTAACACTTTTCTTCTCTGTCCAGTCAAATAATCACCTCAGATCGGGGGAAAGCACGTCTAACTCGATGGCATGATATGCAGACAGGATGCTGCGTTCAGGGTACGTTTCACCTCACAGTGAAGGTCTGGGCTGATTGAACACTGGAGCTTTGAATTGTGTAGAACACGGTTTATTTTGTAGATAGTTGAACTTCTTTTGAGTGAATGTTGCTTCAGAAGAACTCCATCGTGTGTGTTTCTGTTGTCTTTCATTTTTGCTTCGGCAGCAAAGCTGATTGTGTCTCCTGCCGCTTGCAACATGCAGGACGCCGCACATCAGCACATGAAACATCCATCGCCACAGTCACTGCTGGTCTGGGTTATGTAACACCTACGGTAGCAGGAAAGCAAATGAAACATGGAGGCGAAAAAGGAAGGAATTCGAGCAGAGCAGAACAGAGCAGTGCTGAGCAAAGCTGGAGCTGTCTGCGGTGAAACAAGACTTCCTGTTTCCAGCGTGGATCCAGGTTCATCCAGCCTCATCGCCTCTCCTGGCTGAGCCCGATCTAATGGGGGCTCGTGTTGTGGAAATAGAGTTCTGTCACGGTTTGAACTGTGAGCTGGATGTAGCGTTTGGATTGTGTATGTGTGAAATCCAAAGAGGGATGTCGTTCCCAGGTTTGGAGGAGGCTGTTGGCTGCGGAGGGACGAGGCAGGAGAACCTGAATCCAGCAGAAAAAAAAATAAAACAACCACCTAGAAATCAGGAACGTTAAACCAGAGAACAAAATCCATTCTGTACACACAAAAACAAACAACCCAAAAACAATTCAAACACCACCAGCACTTGTCGTAATCAAAATAAAGCAAATCCATCACCACTGAAAACAAAGACTGATTGTTTTCTGCTTTTTTTGTTTTTTTAAACTCCTTAAGTGGTTGGAAGGGTTTTGAAACCAACTGATGCTGACAAGGAAAGAAATCACACAAATCAAAAAACCAAAAATGCAACTGACCTTGAACCAAATTGTTAAACGTAAAGTGACTGCAAAAATACAAGGAAACATAAACTAAAAAAAGAACATAGGAAAAGGATATTGAAAAACCATTGAGTCAACATGGACATCTGGCATCGGGTGAAGTTTTTAATTACCTCTTTACGCCATAGGCCATATTAAGCAAATTGTCCAGCCTGTAAAGAGAAGGAGGGTTCTGGGGTTAATGGTGGGCAGATGGTTGACTCACTCAATGGAACTAATGTTAAGTCCCTGTAGGAACTGCACGCTCCTCCTCACTCAAGAACAAACAAACCCATCTATATGTGGCCCATTACACTGCGGAGCCCCACCAGAGAATCCCATCATCAGTTAATGAATCTACAGTAGCATCAGTGTGGTCTGCTGCTGCGCTCGCTCACAGACTTCAGGACAGCGCTGCGCTAACTTAATGCGACAGCTCATTACCAGCACGCTGTTATTAGTACCGGTGTGACTGTCGTGTCGTTGCCGCTACCCGAGACCCGAGCAGAGGAGCGCTCACAGGTCAGCGCAGGAGTGGCAGTAGCATCGGGCTACACAGAGATGCTATGCTAGCCGCTGTATGCTGGCATAATGGCAGGAAGAATTGGATGCGGGTACCAGCTTTACTTTGTGTGTTTCTTCACAATGAAGAGAAGAGCGGAGATGACATAAATGAGGCAGTGTAATGGTGTTTGAATGAGAGAGAGCCGGTGATGGTTTTCAATGAGGTGGACCAACCGAAAACACAGGTGGACGTGGAAGGAGCCATGAAAATGCGGTGGAGGTCGCCCTGTTGAAGGCGCACAGGTCAGCTGGAGTTAGTCAGAGGGTGTCCCCCTAAGAGGGTTAGTTTTGGGAAATGTTCTGGTCTCATAATAATTTCAACCCATGAGCTAAAGCCGTTGCAGTAAGCCAGGATAAACGCCACTTTGTGTGTGTGTGTGTGTGCCTTAAGAAGGTGGCAGGCTGCGTGTGAAAATGTGAGCTTGAGGAACCAGTGGGTTGAGTGTCAGGCCTCTTGGATGGATGCAGCCGGCTCGGTGCCTCAATGACCTTCATTCCTCACTTGGGTCTGGCTTGTCTCATGTCTTATTAACTCCTCGGGCCTAATGGACAGGGGCCACGGCTTATTGGCCAACAGCTGGCTGGTGCCACGTTCCTCTTGAACACACAACAAACTTACTGCAACTACTTTACTCCTCCCACCAACTTGTCTCTCTGTGTCCTTGTGCACATTTTCGCTTGCTGCTTCAGAATTATTACTTGGTAAAAAAAAAACCATTCCATTGTAGAATACCCACTGTATGTTTTTGAGTTAATCACACAGACATCTTAGAGTAATCTTAACACTACTAATGTGGGTTTACTCCATTTTATATCACTTTTCTGAGCAAACATTGCTTCAAAGTCTGAACGCAGTTCTGAAATGAAGAGGGAAAAAGTAGAGAATAGGATATGCAGAGTCATTAAAGCAATAAGTATCCCATTACGTGGGAAGAGAGCTGCTTTGAGGGTAAATGAATCAATTGGAGAGGATGCTCAGAGGAAAGCAGCTCCAGGCCCAGGAGCAGGAAGACATCTGCCGGCTGCTGGGCCGCTGGGCCACAGAAAAACAACCTGCTGCTCACGCTATCGTCGCAGTCTGACGCATGTTCACCTCGCAATCATTCAGCTTTTCGCACTGCTCCTCCAAGCTTCCACCAACAAAAGGGCTTTTGTTTGTTTTTCTCAATGCACCTTAATGGAGAAATGGGCATTTCTGTCTTTCCTTTTTTTTTTTTTTTAAACAAAAATCTGTTCAGTTATAATTGGTTCCTGCCCTAGATCTAATTAGGCTAATTTGGTAATTAGTACCATTAGTTGACGAAAGAAAATTGGAAATGAACAGGGGCTGAGGGCTCTGCGTTCTGTGCTGGAGTGGAATGACGTTTGCTGCGAGGAGACGGAGCCTGTTCCACGTTTGCTGGTGTTGAAGAAGAACTGTGACAGGTGATGGATGCAACTTTAGCTGCAAACTGATTGTTGTGTTTTCTGTTCAGTCTATTTTTAACAGGTTTTACCGGTGTATAACAACTTGATAAGTTAGAGCCAGCTGTATCCTTTCAGAGTTTAAAATGTGGCCTCTTACTATAGGTATTTTTAGCTTCAACTCTCATCTCTCATCTGGAGGAGTAAACAGCGTAAATCTACATACCAGGTTGTGTTGGGTAAGAAAATGTCCTTTTGCGACGTTATCCTCCGCAGACGGACTCGTAAAAGCCAAACGGAGCAAATCCAGCACATTTCTAACTTTGTCGAGTGTTGAGATTTTGGCGGGGACCTAGGGAGCAGAGAGCAGGAGCGCGGCGAGCACCGAGCGAGGAAGTGTCCTGTGGTTGGGAGTTGTGATGAGGAGAGACAGCGCTCCTGTGGAGCCTGTAAATTGACTCGGCGTATCACACACACACAGCCACGCTACATCGCTCAGGTGTCACACCAGGGAAGCAGCTCCGCAAGAAAAACACGTTGCAAGCTCTGACTTTGACGGAGAGTAAACAGCACAACCGGATTAGTGTTATTGAAAAGGAGAGAGGAAATGGAATGAGCACATGTTCTGTCCACAGTTCTCCAAACGTGTCCTAAGATCAGCTACTCATTTCAGTGAGTTAAGCGACGCCGGGGAGAAGGCCCCAACGACTTCTATGTGCCGTAAAACATCTCGATTAACGAATGAGACGTTATAGATTGACAGGAAATGAGCAGGTAGGGTGCCATACAGTATGTCAGCCGTATACTGTATGTTAAGTGATGGCAAAGTGGAGCGATACTCGACCTGGCCAAGAAACGATTTGGAAGAACAATCTGAATTTCTCCATTATATTTAGCAAAATGTCTTTTTTTTCTTAGATGTGTACATTACAAAACTGTGATGGCCCAACATCTGGTAGTTGGACAACCACAGTACTTCCAAACAAATGCATTTCTTTAGCCCAGGTCTTTTTTTTTTTTTTTTTTTGTTATTATTTCTCAGTGGAGCACTGGCACAATGGCAGTATGATGAAATGAAGAGCAAATACGTAATTGTGAAAGACGGTCTCTTATGACGAGTTCCCCTCTGATGTCGGTGGAATCCACATGTTTACCTGCACCAGGTGCAGCGCGCTCGCCCGTTTGTGCCCAAACAAACGTTCCCGAGAGCAAAGTTGCATCACGGTTGTGTTACATGTTTTACCTTATTTAATTCCGCTATAGTCATGGAAACCGTGAAATTGAAATTGCGACAGATTGGTGACTCACATCAGGGTTTTTTAAAACCTGCCCTGTATCCACATATGACACAGTGATTATTTGTCCTCCTGAGGATACAAACCTTCCGTGATGATGTGTTTTAGAAACTAACTGAATTATAAGGATCGCTACGTTCAAAGGTGATGATTTCACCCACCGAATGGGACTGTCTGACATCAGCCCTGATCTTCCCAGCATTTTGGGCAGATGTCTCTGGTGACCCCTGACCTCTAATCATCGTTTTTGCTGGTATTCTTACTGCCTTTCATGTTGCAGTGAATCTGGAACAACAAGTGTTGATCTAGCAGATAAACACAAGTTTGCCAGGCGTCTTCCAAAGCCCCCCCCCCTCCACTTCACTCTGTTAAGGAATTTTGCTGGAGTCACCAAATGAACATCAGAAGACTTGAATCTGGGTCAGCGCCCACGGTTTGGGAAAGTCTGCATAAGCTACATACAGCTAAAATAATGCAGACTGATCTCCCCCCATGCTGTTCCTGTCTGAACCATCTCCCCCTCCAAATAATCTTTTCTGCCCCACTTCCTCCTCCAGTGGCTGCTTCCACACCCAGCTCCAGTACTCACCTGAACCTCTGGGCCTGGTGGTGGAGGGGGCCTGGGTATCGGCGGTTGGGGGACTGGTAGAGTTGTGACAGAAGGGCTTGGCTGGTCTTCTGGCTGGGGTTGTTGGCGAACTTAACCGTAATGGGCTCGGCTGCACCCGATGGCTTCTGTCCGTTCAGGCCCTTGATGGCCTCCTCAGCCTCTATCCTCTTATCAAAGCGGATGAAGCCGACGCCTCGGGAGCCACCTGTGGGGCCAGCAGATCACAAACAAACAGGGCCCCTTTTACTTCACACGTTTCTCCATTCACTTCCTTGAAACGGCAGATTGCAGGGACAAATCTACGTTGTGACCACGTGTGTGTGTGTGTGTGTGTGTGTGTGTGTGTGTGTGTGTGTGTGTGTCTGTCTGTCTCAGTCGGGATCATTTCCATAATGTTGCCACGACACTCTGAGCCTGTCGGGGGTGACAAGGGCTCTCACATGCAATCGCTGCTGGTTAAAGCTGGACTAGACCCGAAGAGATGGACGATAGCGGTCCATGTATGTTCAAGTGTATGTGTTTGATCAGTATTGCTTGTTGAGTTTCATTTCCTGCCTCTCAGTGTTTCCTCCAGGTGCTGCGGTCCATTCTTCCTTCCTTCTCACCCACTCGCAGTCACGTTGTTCCTGGTGACATCAAAGCTTTTTCCTTGGAATTCTGTTTGTCACCTGGTCCTCTGTCGTCTTTGTCTCCGTTTGTGGACTGACTGTATGTATTTATGTATAGGTATATTCATATGAGTGTGTTTGTGTGTGTGTGTGTGTGTGTGTGTGTGTGTACGCTCTGATATCTATTAATGGATGCTGTGCCTGGTTTTAATGAGGCTGCCTCGATGGCCCAGAGGATGCTCGCTCAGTGACAGCAGCACTCTGCCAAAGACACTATTTACATAATACTGTGTGTGCACGCAGGCATGTCTGTGTCACCGAGACTGAATAAAGCGGAGCCAGTGAGGTAGAGGGGAACGCTGTGTTTGAGCACCACTGTGTGCAGTCACTGTCTCAAAAAAAAAAAAAGTTATTCCACATTTTTGTACATGCATTCCCACGGCCTTTTTTTCTTTCTTTTGTTTCCTGTTGGCAAAAATATGCTCGCACTTTTTGAATTCTTATTCGGTGAAGTACCTTGACCATCTCAATCTCCCCCCGTGCCCACAATCAATCCTGCTTTCTGGTCCATGTGCAACGTTGACCAGACAAAGTGTAAAAATGATCTTTTGTTAAGTTCATGTCATACTTCATATTACCTGCTTTTCATTTGACTAGAAAGGGGGAGAAGCAGCCAGCTCGCCTCCCACTTGTCCCCTGACCACACACACACACTCGTGCACAGACCTGAAGCACATGCCTCCTGGATGAACTCGTCCATTCAGCGTAAATTATTCTGTTTTATCCTGTTTTTTTCCTTTCCTGGCTGCCTGTCCCCTGACCGACTTTCACCATTTCCCCTCCTTTACTTCCTCTTGTGCCAACTCTACCTGTATGTTTTAATTAGTGTGTCAGAAGCAGAAAAATAACAATTCTAATGGGACGTACACGGCGTAGACACAACCACACACACACGTTGCTGCTCAGGACAGGATCTCGGTCCATTGGTCTGTCAGGATTGTGGATTGTGTGACTCCTGGTCATTCTTGTGCATTCAGGAAGTGTAATGTACTTGCTCAAGGGCATTTCACCGTAGTGAAGGAAGAGGAGATCATTGCTTATTCACTGGCTCCGCTGAGAGGAGACCAGAAACGAGCTTGTCCTCTAATCCTCACACTTGTTTGGCCTTGAGATGCTCCTGGAATGGTTGTGGCTCGAGGGCCTGTAGACAAACGCTCAGCATACACAGATGAAAGCAGAGCGCAAATACACGCGCGCACGTACGTAAGTGATGAGTTTTAAGGGGCTGTCGTTCAGAGTGAAGTGTGTCAAAATGAGTGGAGATGACGACTGGTTGTTGTCTGTGTTACGTGGGAATCTGGGAAATTGAGTTCTTGTCTTCATGCAACTGAACCGTTTTAGCAAAAGTCTGACCAATCAGCTGCGACGGGCACCCACGTGGGGGCGTGATGCTCTGTGCCTGTGTGTCCTACACACGCATGCACTGATAACGTCTTCATGAAACTGAACTGTACCTTTACAACAGCAGCTTGTCATGCTATGCTAACGTGGGTTGGGTACTGTTCTGATTTACGGCACGTCGCAACGCACCCGTTGCTGTGGAAACGACAGTGGTTTCCATGAGTTCCTCACCCGGGCACAAACGGGTGCATGGAGTTGAACGTTTCAAGTCGTTGCTGCTGGAATCCGGGGTCTGACTGGACATTCAAAGAGCCCCATTAGTGTTAGTTTGTACAGTCTGTGCTCATTAGATATTTCACTCGTGTCAGGGAAGGATGTCCAGCGCTGCCTCCGTTCATTGCCGTGTGTTCAGTATCACTGCAGAGGAGGTCAGCGCGACTTTGCAGAGGAAATATGTCACGGAGGTTGAAATATGGACTGTCTGACGCATGCGGTTTGGAATCCTGCATAACCAGGCAAACATCGATCGCCTGACCTGCTGACTTGATCGAACCAAAAACCTCTCTTCGCTCTGAGCAGGTTGGAGACAATCTGAGGCTGTCACATCCAATTAAGGCGTTAAAACCATGTGAAATGACTGAACTGGCCAGACGTGTGTCGTGTCTTTCTGTATATTCAGGGAACTCCCAGAAGTTGTATCATCACCACTTTGCCTGCGTCACTCCAAAACTTGAGAGCAAAGTAATTTCCCAGCAGTTAGCGAGCCTCGTTCAGGTAGGAGTAAAAGGTATTTATGGCTGCAGGGGGGGGTTAAATGAAAGGAGGTTCTCTCAGGGAGGTGCTGCGGTTTCATTGAACTGAGATCTGGTCACACTGATGTTCATACTCTGATCTATTTTGCCTTGCACAGAGCGTCTGTATCTCCACACATCATTCCAGATTCATTGCACGTGATCATGTTTTTGCGACTTCATACTCTATTTTCACTTACTGCCGGTCAACCTGGACTCTTACTGGAGGCTGGACAGATCATTTTAGCTCCTGTTGGCCCCGAATGAGTTGATGAAAAGGTCACGGTGAGCTGCCATTGTGACTGCAAAGTCTTTACAAAACAACGGTAGGACCGTGAATACGCAGCATCTAATTAGGTGCAACAGCAGTTTGTGTGTATTTGTGGACGTAATAATGGGATTTGGACTAAATGGTTCATTGGAATCGATCATCTGGGCATTTGTCAGCAGAACTGCAAACTGTTACGGCCGCTGGTGGATTTTACGTTTGCTGTTTGCTATTTGTGTTTCTTGGATCTGCAGTAACTTGGAACTGAATCATGTGAATCGTACAATCTTACAACAATACAACATTCGTACAATTATTCTGTTAATATTATTTTATTTAGCTGCATCATTGAACTGCTTGTAAGTTTTTCCATAAAATGTATTATAATTTGTATTATATTATCATTATTATGTGGAATAAATATTAAATGAAACAAGCAATCACAAGCTTTATTATCATCTGAACATTTATCAGAGTGAAAAATTAAATGAACCAGGTCTAAATTAAAAACCTGCTCTGTTAATTCACCTTCCAAACGTATCTGGTTGTTTTTCTGCATCTCTGTAATGCTATATTAATGTAGTCAACCTCCGGCAGGTTTATTATTCCCCGACGAAACATTCTCACAAAAGAAACTTGCAATCTATGAAGCGAGGTGCCCGACCTAATGACTGTCCTTTCAACCAGCCCCCAGAAGCCTCGGCGACTTATCAACCAGCAGCCAGGCAACATTAGAGCACAATGTACTTGGTTAGGTACAGCAATCCGTCTTTCTCACTCTTTCACTTCTTCCAACCCCCCCACCCCCCCTCTCCCCCTCTCTTTCCTCCACGGTAATCAACAGAGGCTTATGTAACTCTCTCTACCTGTGCTTATCTCTCTCTAACACACACTGACAGGCACATTGGCTGCCTTACTAATAACACGCTACCTCAGTCTGGGCAGGGAGGGATGGAGAGGGGGAGAGAGGACAAGAAGTGCTGAGGCGGGGAGGGGCAAGGTGGGAATGAGAAAGGAGGAAGTGGGAACGAGGAGTAATGAAGGAAAGGACAAAAGAGAAAAAGGTGATGGAGGAGAATGTTCGGGGGTGACAGTAAAAGGATGATGATGAAAGGAAAACGGTCGTATCCTCGCTAGCTTCCGCCCAAACAAAGACATTCTTTCTCTAAAACCCACTATTATTTTCCCAAACACTGAAATGACTGCTCCTCTGAGACGCCGAAGAAGAAGAGAGAGGTGAGGAACCTTGCTGCCGGGTAACGACACACACACACACATACACACACGTGTTCATTTTCTCTCCGTTTTCAGCACATTCTATCCTCACAAGCCTCAGTGACACATGCATTCATTCACCGACACACACTTGAAATGTTTTCAGGTACTTTGGTGCTCTGTCTCCTGTCCTTTTATCATTTCAGCAGCTATAATGTGCCAACTGAATCAAATGATTCGACCTGCCTTTCGAAAGGATTTATTCTATGGCAGCTGCAGAAAGGAACCATTTTCCTGCTGTCTTCTAATTAGGAGAGGAGGAGGAGGGGAAAAACTGCAGTGTCCTTGTTTTAAGCAACATTAGTGTGCCGAGCTACAGATGGCATTTGAAAAAGCAGGAAGAGGAGACTTTGAAGAGTGGAGGTACCCTGTGTTTTAGCCTCTGTCAGCGGCGAGCTTCAACCATCTGTCTGGTGTGTGTGTGTGCGTGTGTTGGCAATCGCAGCGATCGTGTGCACGGTTACAGAGATGACAGAGAAACAACTGAAGGCAGCGACACGGCGCCAGTCAAGGCTGCGTTCATTCCAACCGAGATGGGCCAACGGTCTGTCCTCTGCCACCGGGCAGGTGGAGACCGGGTTTGGTCTGAAGCTGCGGCAGGAAAAGGTGTGCTGAGAAGCAGCGGAACACAAGCCGGCAGCAGCTCTGCAACGCCACATTACGACCTGTTGAAGACGAAGATCCCCCCAGTGCATAGGCGCTGGACGGTACCCACTTTGTGTTTTGAATGACGATACGAAACTATGACGACGACGGTGTCCTGTAGGTTTTTGTCACAGACAAGCGAGAGAATGGAGACGGAGCGGGACACGATTACTGGATTAATGGATTCACACACTGAACGTGATCCCTGAGAGATCTTCAGCGGTTTCAGCTGACAGAGAGCAGTGACATCTGTTAAAAATCTGTTAAAAATATCAAGCACATGTTAAAATCTGCGTTCATCGCCGTCATTCTGTGATGAAATGTCAGAGATTTCCAAGTCCCAGTGTATTATTCAGAACAAAAGATAAAACATGAAAAACTACTCTACCGTACGCCCTAGAGCCCATGACAAGTACGACCTTTGACCTTGGCTGCCTCTGACCTTTTCAAAGCTCAGCCAATGAGAAACGTCCTGATGTAGCCAGAGGTGACACCTGACAGCAGCGCTGCGTTCACAATCCCGCTTTGGCAAATCAATGTTGAAATGTCAGCGGCCAGACTGAAGGGAAGGGTCACGAACCCCCATGTTGACATGTTCTGTTTATGATCCAAAAACATTGGAAAGTTCCAGTCTGATACCTCTGATCTGGAAAGTGATTCCGTTGACCTCCAGTTGTGTGTGCGTGTGTGTATGTGTGTGGTATTGTAGTTGTGAGTGCAGTAGCTTTGGTTTAGTGTACAGGCCACATGTCACAGGAGTAATCTTCAGAATATTCTGGCAGCGGCGGTGTTTTTGTTTCATGTAAACATAATTACGTTTTCCCTCGATTCCAGAAGAGGCTCAAAACAAACTGTTAATCACAGACTCCCAGTGAAAGATGCTTTGTTTTACATGCAAGACATCACGACTGGACTTGGATTCCCTCCATAAACATGATGTGCCTTGGGCAGAGTGTTTGGAATGCTGCATGTTTGTTCAACGCTGTCTGCGCACACAACGCTGCCATTTTAAAGATTCATGATTCCGCACACTGCTAAATGATACCCCAGAAACTGCCGCATATGTCACATTTCAGACCTAAACTGTCCCTCAACTGCTTATCCAGTGTAACGTGCACTTGTTAACCCCGGCAGTCTCAAGCTGCACGCTGGCACCAATGCTCCTGAGTCGTTACCATAGCGATCACGCTGATCGCCGGTACCCACCATCCCACACGGAGCGATCGCAGCTTCAGCCTTTTCACAGCTGATCTTTACACACACTGAACAACAGATTTGTTTCACACCAGAAGCCGGTGTTTGTGGAAGACAAAGCTGCGGATCGATTGTATTTGCAGTTATTGATTAGGTAAACATTGACCCGGGTTCGCATGCACGTCCGGGGATGAAAAGCTCGGAATAGCCAGCTATCGATCCGAAGCTGCCTCCGACGTTACCTCGGTTTCAAATTAAGGCCGACGTAAACCAGCTGTGAGAGCACAGCATCATAGCGTTCCCTGAAGGTTAAAAGGAACAGGCAGGAGTGGGAATCCGACTCGGAAACACGCTCAGCAAATGAAATGAAGCGGGAGAGAAGGAGACAGAGGACGAGATGCAGAGATGTCGAGTTGAGGCTTTGTTAGCGCTTCGACTCTCTGCGGCAATTTGGGGATTTTCAGCTTCAGCCGCTGCTGATGAATGATGCTAATGGTGATGGTTTGAAAGAAGCCTCTTGTTCTCGTGAGCAGCAGACTGACCGCAGGGCGCATCGCTCTGATGGGGAGCACGTTTCTCATCGCTCCTGATTCAGCAGGGCAGGAGCTGCGGAACATCGGCCCATCTGCCGACGGTCACTGGAAGAACGTTCCCCAGCAACAACTTCCTGCAGCTCAAGTGTGTTTCCGCTGCTTCTTTCTTCTCCAACTGGTTCATTTCTGTCGGACTCGGAACAGTAAATGGCCACATGAACTCAAGTTTGGCTTCAATCAGTACTGGGACGCTGATTGTTTCGAATCTTTATAACGACAGTTTAAAATGCTCAAACGAGCAGCTATAGATTGTCAGTTTTCAGTGAGAACTGATGCTGTTTGTTTGGAGTTTGTGTGTGGACACTGTTTCCTTACTTCAAATAATGAGATGAGATGATGAATTCAATTCAGAAGAGCATCATCTCAGCATACAATGACATGCGGGACATTTTTAAAAAATCCTCGCTGTGCCTTATTTACAGAAATTGATGTTTTTTACGCCGCTGGAGACTTGTGTAAATAACACAAGTAATATTCCTGTCTTTAAAAACACCTCACGTTCAGTAAGTGAGTTCAGGACGAGCCCAGATCAGAACTATGGAAACTACAGAGACTCCTCATCCATGCGGAGTGAAGGGAGCAAAATTCCAGAGCAACGACATTCTCACAAGGACACACAGCGGCCACACGACGGACTCCCACAGCTCTACGTCTGGAAGTCTGGAACCAGCTGCTGTGACACACACGACAGATCAGATCTCTCTCTCTCTCTCTCTCTCTCCTTTTTCTTCTTCTGTGCTTACATTTTGCCAGTCGCAGGAGAGTTTTAATTTGCAGCCCATTTCTGTGGCATTGTGTGTATGTGTGTTTTTTTTTTTTTTTTGATCATCAGCAAACATCTGAATCATCCTCAGAGTTCCTCCTGCTGATCACTAACCTTCTTGGAGGGGGCTGGGGTGTCAACACCACCTGCTGCATGTGTAAAAACTGTCTAACTTTTATCTGATGGAAGGAGACAACAAAGTCACTGTCCTTCACCTTACTGATGGTTTCTCTTTCCCTCTTTTGGTCCTGCTGCTTTCGCCTTCTCTACTAACTTTTTTCACGTTTCACTTCACATGGTGAAAGGTTTCTTTCATGAATTCTGAATTCTGAATCATTTCTGTGCCGGCGTTTCATTCTGGAGTACTTGCATTGTTTATTGTGGAGGAAGAAATCATGCATCATAGTTAGATTTTTGTGTTGTTGTATTTGTATGGTGTGGTATTGTGGTATACCACACACACACACACACACACACACACACACACACACACACACACACACACACATCCCCTTTTAAAATGAATGCAACCCAACCGTTGCGCATCTCTGCACTGGGACGATGGAGCACGAGACAAGCGGCAAAACTATTCTGTGGGTTTGTCCCCTGAATAATAAACAGATGAAACAGAGGCAGTTATGTGAAATTCAACTCCTGCAGCATCTGCACCAGAACGCTGCGCGGTGAAACCAAGCATCTGTCAATCAGCGGCGGCGGTCATGCTGCCTGATAAATTATTTCGACCCCTTTCCCTTCCTCCCTCCTCTAATTTCCTCTCCTTCCCACGTCTCTGATCATCTTCACCCCGTGGTTTTCCCTCCCTCGTCCTCTGCAACCCCTCCACGTCCCCTTTGTTTTCCTTTTCTTCCTCCCCCCTCTCTATCTCCCTCCTCCTCACCCTCTTTCCTCCCCTGCTCGGTGTCTACAGGCAGGCGTGCACTTCACTGCCAGCAGTGATTTATTCTGCTTAGGCAAATGAGTGTGGCTTCCAGCATGCTGCTCCTTTTCTGCTTCATCAGTACACATTGCACATAACACTGAAGCAGGTTGCAGCCTGTAGGCGCGCACACAACCCCTGAAATGGAGCAAAGAGACACGCTGGAGGGCTTCTTCTGCACTGTAATGGGCTGAAGTGATTCATTCCTGTGTTTGGGATGTAGTGGAATGTGTAATTGAGCGTGTATATTACACAGCTTGTGCCTCTCATGTTATAATGTCCGTGTTTTGACAGGAAATATGTAAAGAACAAGACCTGTGGATTAGGAATTACATCATACATTGTGTTATTTAAAAGTACACCGTGTAAGGTGGTTTTATCACTGCATGCGATGTATGTATGCAACCAATCACCAAAATATTAATCAATTCGTAAAATGAATCCTGGATTGTAAGAATAGTCAGATTAAAGGTTTTCCTGGATACCTCCTGGAATCTCCTCAAGGGGTGTGCGTGTGCGCGCGCGTGTGTGTGTGCGCGTGTGCGTGCAGGTGTAGACGGAGGAGGTGCTGCCCCATGGATACCTGTGACCTGGTCCACGAGGATGCGGGAGGTGATGATGCGTCCGTACTGGGAGAAGAGCTGCTCCAGCTCCTTTTGGGTCATCGTCTTGGGCAGGCCGCTCACGTACAGGTTAGCGTCACGGATGGAGGCGGAGCTGGGCCGTGCATATGACACCTGTGTCGGGGGAAAATGAATGAATGAATAGTGGATTAAGGCGTTAAGGTGGTGGGGGGTTGTCATAAACCGCTAATCATCATGGGAAAAAGATTTGGCAGCTTAGAGAATTTGGAGATGGAAACCGGGAGAGGCAGAGGAAACTGCTCCTCATGTGGCTTAAAGTCCTGTTTTACTTTGAAAGGAAGCTCAGGTGGCAGGAAGAACGATTCAAAGTCATGAAAGAACAGCTGATTTCAAGCATTAGTCTGGACTATGAATGAATATGCTGTGACCGCTGCTGCTTTTTTCTGATGACGTTAGCCTGATGCTAAGCTAGCAGACGTGTTCACAACCCCAATCGTAACCCTGTGTGTGTGTTTGCGCCAACGTGGACTCCGTTTGTTGCTCTTCATGGAATTTGGCATTTGTCGGCCGTGTGTTATGGGTGGATGGATGGTTTGCCAGAGTTTGCCAAAGTTGGACGTGTTCCTCGTCCTCTGTTGTCCTCGTCTCCAGTGATCGGTGGTCGGTTGTTGAACGCGTCTGCTCAAACCAGGCGGTTAGTGTGTCCACAAAGTCTTGTGGACTTCCCGACGTCCTCGGATGGTGTAAAAGCATTGATGTGGCGTCTGCCTGTCCTCTGTGCTCGTCTCTCTACCAGCGAGCTGCTGCTCCTTCTCCTTCTCCTCATCGCACGTTGTCCTAAACATCTTCATGTTTGCTGCGGTAAACTTTCCATAAATCCCATTACAAGCGCTGCTGACTGGAGCAGCTTTGCCCTCTTCATTACCTCTGACGCGTGGAGACATAAACCATCAAATAAGGTTAAAGTCGGGCAAATATGGCGGGTGTGCAGTCGTCTCCTTCAGCGACAGAAATCCTGCTCAACTCTTGTTGGTGGGGGAATGAGCTTGAGTGAGAACTGGTTCTCTTTCACACACCACCCACCCCACCCCCCCGTCGTCCTCCTCTTCCTCTCTGAATCGCCTTTTCAGGGCCTGGACATGTCTCGCTGTGCGTCCCAGTTGACTTTCTTTCACTTCCAGACTCTCTTTTTTCTTTCTCCTCCCTCTTCCTTTCTTCTCCATGCAGCTTTCCCTCATTTTCACTCCTTGTCAGCCAACTCCAGATGTCTAATCCATTAACACATCCTCAAGCTGTGAGCAGTATTGTGTACAAGTGCAGTGCGTGCATGAAGTGTGTGTGTGTGTGTGTGTGAGCGAGCGTGTGTAGAGAAGTTGGAAACACAGTTAAGTGTGAAGATTTCCAAAGCGCGCGCACACACACACACACACACGGTGGAAGTGTGTCTTGCGCCGTCACTGTGAGCTTCTCTCACATTTGACTTGCTGCTGCTTCCCCTCACACCTTCTGTCGGAGAGCGGCACTGACAGAACTCTGAGGTGTAGAAACAGAACCAACCCCACCGGTGCTACTTTGCCTGAGAGCGTGTGAGCCTGCGACATGAACCAGCGACAAACTTAATTTTAGAATTACCGCCTGTTAATTCTCCGTCTTAGCTTGAGGGTTGAGAGGGAGTGAGAATGAAGAATGACGATGACGGGTGGTCGGGAAAGTCTCGATCGTTAGTAAGATCAGCTTTGTGTCAGGAGCAATGTCAGGCCCCCCTTCGACTGGAAAAAAGCCTGTTTTCACTTAAGATAAGGTAAGATAAACTCTACGCTGTGGAAATTAAACTCAGTTTTAGTTTGATGGATAAATTGATGGTTATTCATCCCTGAAGGGAAACCGCCGTGTTACAGCAGCAAATATAGAAAACACACACGATACTACAACAGACTGAGTTGGATTTAGCCTATTGAAAAAGTTAATTAAAATTAAATATACTGCACCTTTAGAATAAGAATATAAGTCTTCATGATATCAGATGTTTCTTGAGTGTGTGTGTGTGTCAGTCATTTATAGTGTTCATTACTGACTGTATTGTAAATGTTGATGACTTCCTGAATCTGCCCTCGGTGCAGCGGAGCTGTGTCCAGCTGAAGATGCTCTGCTGTCCCACCACTACGGTTCCAAGGGGACATACTGTCCAGGATGTTCAGCAGTTTTTTGTTCCATCCCGCACGCTGACGGCACACAGCTGCTCTTCTGGGATTTCCTGCTTTAAATCCTCTGCTCTCTGTCAACAAGTTACTTGAGAATGTCTTTTTTGAGCCCTTCAGCTCAAAGACATGACACCTGCACCACCCAGTTAATGTCTGACCCATGCACTGTAACGTGCATCAAGTTTTTCAGTGTGTCCAGAGTCGGCCCGCTGCGCTGAACCTCCGCCTACCAGAGTACAATGTCGAGGGATGGGAGAGATTTCACAACTATCAGATATAATCTGATCCTATTAGATAAGATTAGATTAGATTAAATGAGATTAGATGGGTTTGACAGGAAGGAGAATCCAGGGATTACCCCGCAGCAGCAGATTACTGCCCAGCTTAAAAGCAACAACACATCGGCTGGCAGCGAGCACCGGGGGGGACACACCAGGAGAGGAGGAACATATCAGACATCTGCAGACAGCCACGGCTGGTGAGCTCTCACTTCTTCTCTTTAAAACATGGAGGAGAGACGTTTGTTGTTTCCTCGGACTGACTCAAACACGACAGCAATTATTCCAGAGAAGGCGGTGTTGGCCGTTCCCTTTCCGTGCAGACATATCTCCAGAACACCGGGCACCTTTAATGTGTCGCTGTCTCTGTTGTTTGTGAGGCTGATACATCTTAATCCCATCTCTGCCCCCGAGCTCATTTACTAACAGCATCATTATCGAAAGCACCGGAAGAAAAACGATTGAAGTTTACCTCATCCTCTTTAATTTTGTGTAACAAATAGCAGCTTCATTAAAAATCAAGGTGTGTGTCAGTGCTGAGGAACATTCCGGGTGCGTTCCGACCACACGTGTTCAGCTGTACCTTGATCGTCTTGGTCTGAAGTCTCAGTCCGTTTAACGTGTTGATGGCTTTCTCTGCGTCCTTTGGATCGATGTAGTTGACAAATCCGTAGCCCAGGCTCTGACCTGAGGTAGAAGACAGACAGGAAGAACAGCGTTTAAAACTCCTTCACATTCCCTTGTTTGTCCAGCACAAGAAAAACCCGGAAAAACATCACTTGGCATCAAGTCTTTGAGGTTCGAGGGACGACGCGTCTGGAAGGAAAAGCTCTGTTTACACTGAGAAGTAACATGACACTGAGTGCGACTCCTTGGCCAGAGTTTGATCCCATCCCCCTTTCACATCCCTGCGTCACTACTGACGCGATCACAGCGACTCCCACCTGGGGGGCCGAGCGGTTCGCTGGGACTTCTGTCAAGCGTGTCACCTGAAGGCTCCTCTGCACCCATCCCTGCAGATTCCCTAGAAACACAAACCCTTCAGCTGTTTCCATCGCTAGGTGATTCTCTATATTTGTATCTTTGTATATCACCGTTGTGCCTCAGCTTGTTTGTTTGTTTCATAATAATGACAATAACAATAGTAATAATAATAATACTTGTTGTTGTATAGATATTTTTTCCATTTATATTTCATCATTCAAGTATGCGACTTAAGCATAAGATGGTGTTTGTGTCATTAAGGAGCCAGCAGTGAAGCCACACACCACGTTGTGATTGAAAGCACCGCTAAGATCCATAAAGTCTATACAGAGTCACCTGTGGGTTAAATATGCCCCGGAGCCTGATGAAAGGCACAGGGCTCGTGACCTGCAGGCTTTGAAAATCCATGCTGCATCGAGTCGTATCATACATCCTACTTCTGCTCAGCGGAGTTCATTAAACCCTCCTGCTGACCACATCAGTACCTCTGTTCTTTCAGAGTCGACCGGTGAATCAACCCCACTGACAGCTGACAAACTGACTCATCTACCTAAACTTGTACTATAGATAGAATATGATTCCTGCGTTCATTTGCTCTTTGAACAAAGCACATTTCATCCACATGGTATCAACTTTCTTTCATTATACGTTCAATGGAATTGGAGTTTTTGTTTAGTTTTTTCCAAGAATACTCTGAGTGAATTCTCACTCACAGATTTTTGCTAAGGGTAAAGCCCAGTTTATGCCTCTGTAAATTAAGGGGTTACCTACGACCTGGGGTCTGCGTTGATGCGCTGCTGACGACGTAGCTTGGCGTGCCCCTCCCTATGCGCCTGTTTGCATCATGTGACTTTCCCAGCTCTCGCTGCGGGATAAACGCCGATAAAATAAAACTGACCAAAAGACGATCTTTGAGTGAAAAAATGAGCGGAAAATTCTGCAGATTTTGTCAGAGTTGCAGCGGTCACAAGAGCCGCTCAAACAAAGAAAAACACAGAATAACCGATGTCTCTGGGCACTTGTGTGTCTGCTGAGCAAATACAACGTTCCAAAATACAGTTCTTGATGAGATAAAGTGAGCTGAAAATGATACCGATCTTGTTGGAGTTGCTGCGGTGACAAGAGCCGCTGACTTTCAGTTGCAATCACTTGAAGTAAACAAAGAAAAACACAGATAACCGGAAATAAAAACAAATCAGGGCCGTGAGATTCACTGCGATAAAGTATGAAGTTTAAAGGCTCTCGACGGCGTAGGGTCCCTGTTGAACGCAGAAGCGTAAATGGTCCTTGAGAGTGATTCAAGGTTCTTTGTCACTGTGGAGGCACCAGACTGCTTTGAATGGACGCTTCCAATCAGGCGAGTGAATCCCTCAAATATAATCGCAGTGAAATGTTCTTATAATTGCTTCTGAGTTATGAGCCTTAGACCCACACAAGTCTCCACAAACCAAGTATCACATCGAGTACAAACAGATTTATGAGCTCCGAGGGAAACGGGGGTGGTATTTTTCCTCTTTTCATCCAGCTGCTAAGTGTCTTCCAGAGCCAGACTCCCTTTGAGTGTGAAGCAGGCCTGACATCTCTCAGCGTTTCCCCCCGCTGATCAAGCTTTTCAGCCGGCGTGGCAGAAGCCTCAAGCCATCGGGGTCTTCAGTCGGCTAGTTCTATTCAAACAGCCGCCGTCCTCTGACGCCACACGACCGGCTCAAAGGATCCCCGTCAGTTTACGAGGGGCTGCGTGCACACACAGTCGTGCTAATGGGAACAGACAGCGGTTAGTCAGAGACAAAGTGAATCACAAAATATACAGCATGGCTGTTTCACTAAATAAATACTTTTGGGCGATGAATATGAGAGCGTGGAGCAGCTCGGCGCTGAGCGGTGGAAGGGCCAGGAGGGACTTGTAGTCCTGACATCAAACAGCTGATGATTTTCCTCTTCTTCTCTCCTCTCTTCCCTCTCTTCCCGTCTGGATTAACTGGATTATCAGAGGCTCTCTATTGTTAATTAAAAACCTGCCGTCCTGGAGAGACTGCTGACTATTTATAACTCGCCCTCCTCTCTCCCTCTCTGTCTCGACTCTGCTGACATCAGGTGTCAGATAAATGTAAATAATGAGAGTAAAACAAAGGTTGATAATATTAATAGTTATGTATATTATGTAGCGCTGGTTGTAAGGATGATGAACTCGAAAGAAGCAAACTATGTTGAGGATGTTCCCTTTGTCTGAAAAAAGGAAATGGAGTTGGACTGAACCAGCGGATAGAAAACGAGGACTGTGAGTTGATTTGGATTAATTTCCTCCTGTTAACTCACAACTAATGACAAATGAGTCATTTTCTATCTGATCATATTGTGCCCCAAAACAAAAGCAAATACGCTCAAATAATTTGTTTTTTAATGACAATGTAAAAAACTTCTACAACATCAGGTGTTAAACATGTTCACACATCTGATGAAGGCAAACGCTCGTCCTGTGCGATGTGAAACCAATATAGCTCTGTCTCTCTCTCTCTCTCTCTCTCTCTCTCCAATGTCAGCGTTCACGTGGACTCGTCCAGTTTGTGAACTTTCCAGTGTAACTCGGTTCACATGAACAGTAAATACAAATGAGACTCTTTTTGTCATCATACCCGCTCTCGGAGGTTTGTTTTTGCTTCCTGGTTGGTCAAACCATGATACCAAGTCCATAATCGCAGAACCGGCACTAGCTCTAACTATTTACGCACAGATAAGAAGAGAAGTAAATATTCCATTGTGGCTGTTCCATTGGACGTGATGGGTGAAGAAGCTTAGAGACGGTACTTTCATCCCGTTCACCCTTTCCTCCCACTTTCCCTTAACCTTCCTCACTGTCCTCCATCTCATTTTCAACAAGAACTGTGACGCTCGACGAGCACAACCAGCGGAGGGTTAAGTGTTCTGGCGAAGAGCACTCATGTGGGGCAATGTGGAGGGGCTGACTGGTGCTTAATGGCACAGAGACGCTTCTCACTCCTGGAGCCGTTCGAGCAGCCAAACTGGGCCAAGTAGCTGCGGGAGCTGACGGGCTCGGTCTGTGCGTGAGTCAGCAGAGGGTTTGTGTCTACGATGGTGAACACTCGTGTGTCTGAATGTGATATTCAGACACCACGCTGTGGAAAGTGATGTTCATGTATGCTTGTGTGCGCGCTGTCAAATGTGTGTGCGTTGCATCCAAGGGGACTTGGAGCTGGTGTTGCTGTTTTCATCTTCACCCGACCCCCCCCGCCTCCTCTCTGGCAAAGCTGGAGGACAGAGAGGTTCGCTGGCTGCCGCCAGTCCCCAGGTGAGCGGGTAGATGAGGGGAGACATCTGCCCGCGGCACCCGCAGAGTCCACCAGGGGATTCCACCCACCACTTCCAAACGGCAGGGAGCTAATGGCAGGAGGCCCTGCTATGTATGCACGGACACATGTCGTCCACATGTTATCGATTTCAAGCATGTTGCTCCCTTCTGCAGGGAGTAAAAATATGTAGTGTGTGACCACTTCCTGTGTCCATCCTTTCAAATTAAAGCTGTCCTACAGCTTTTGACTTTGTTTTGTCATGAAGCAGCGCCATCATTTCTTCCCCCTTGCAGCTAAGGCACCAATGAACTTAGTCATCTGTTGGAACGGCTGAACTCTTCAGTGGATGAAAACCGAGAAAAAGATGACGACTTCTCCTCAATTATTGCGCACACATGTAGGAGAACAATTGTTCTGAGGTTCTCCAGCTGAAACCGACAGTACGTGTGTGTAGCGGGCAGTGTGGTCGGTGTTATCGAGTCAACAGCTGCGTCCCCACCGCAGCAGGATCCCCGTTTTCATGTCAGCTGACTTTGTTGTCAATGTGAATGCTGTTACGGTGCAGCAGAATCCCCCGTCACGTGTTGTTTGTCAACTAAGAACAAGCGCAGGAACATATTTTTATGGCAAACAACTCAGGTTTCTTGTGGAAAGCATGCGAGAAGCTGTCCGCTGCCAGTGAAATACACATTGACTTCATGAACCTTTCTTATTTTGCTGCTCTCCCTCCTGTTGTTACTTTCAATTTTAAATAGTTCTGCTATTCTGAACACAGGTTTTTATTTGGTTCAGATTATTGAGCCTGCGCTGGATGTCGTTTGTCCTGTGAGGGATCCATTCACCACATCCCTCCATATTCAAACATCCAACACACGTTGCATGTCGACGGATTCCTTATCTGATGTTTACGTGTTGAACCCAATTGCTAATGCTAACTCAAGTAGTTCAGTGTCCAAATACAGTGACAGACTGACACAATCACAGCACCAGTTTTGTGGCCAAGGTGCTGGAAACGCGAAAGAAAAAGAGAAAACATCCAAATTTAAAAAAAAAAAAAAGTCAGTAAATAAGCCATTAAAATTCATGATTAATAATCTCTAATGGTGTCATGGCTAACAGAAAAACTAGCGTGGTGCTGATCGGTTAGCTTAATGGCCACACTGACTTATATACTTTAATTGTCAATTAAAAACAAGATCCCAAATGATGCATTGCTTTTCATAATGGCATTTTAATGAGGTTAGATCTTCATTTGCCTTCGATTCATCAGCTGCTTGCAGCTCCAGTTGTGCAAATTCTGTAACAACTAGCGAAAACGCTCGGCGGCGATGAGAGGAGGCGTCTCATTGTTCAGTGTCACGGCATGTGGAGTTCCAATCTCACAACAAAAATAAGTGAGTCCTATTATCTCCCTGTCTGAGGTGTTAATGTGTGTATCAGTTGGTCTGTGGAGGCTGTTCAGTCAATTTGTGTGTTTTTTTTTATTACAGAGCAGCATGCTGCCCCGTCCCTACATGAGGATTCCTTTAGTTTGGAGGTCGGACCTGTTCCATGTACGAGGTCATACGCTGTTGTTCCAGTCTCTAGTAAGTCTACAGTAAAAGGTCTGGCTCGTGCGCTCTGAGGATCATGTGGAAAGAGACTCAAGTTCCATATTGTCCTGCCATTATTTTGTGCCTTTGTGTTGTGTTCTGTGACTAAGAGCTGCGTGCTACAGACATGAAAGCCTCCTCATTATCCGCCATCATCAGACGAGGCTCACGCAACTCACTATAGACTCTTTGATGCAGAGTGCTGCAAAATGAAATGCCTACTTCCTTCTTTTTTTTTTTCTTTAAACTATAATGGGCCTCTATTGTCCCTGATGCAGCTGTGCGTAGTTATGGGTCAGAAAGTAATGACAATAATCAATCGACAACCTATATTTTGCTCTAAATTTTGTGTTGTTTGTACATGTTGCATGTGAACATTTGGTCATAACTCAGCTTAGTTCCTTGAATATAGCCTTAGCATCTTCGCTCTGGTGTCTGTTCAGGTAGAAACTCTCATTTGTCGAATGTGAACTGTTCCAGCTCTACTCGGCTCGGTTTTGGTCCCAGACACGTCGTTTTGTGTCAGTAACTGTGCCAAACTGCCGTGATGGCGTTTTATACACGACAGAAACCTGTAGGACAATGGAGGACATGGTGAACTTGCCGTTTGTGGCTTTTTGTCAGACGGAGACGCTACACGCGGAGAGAAGAAACACCTGTGAGACATTTTCTCGTCTGTGACGGTCAACCTTTTTTGGGAGTTTTCGCAACTTCCTGTTTTCAAACGGCTGTCGCTTCTTGACATTTGGAAAGGTGCTGTATCAGCAGCTTCATGTCAAAAGTCCTCGCTACAGAAGGAGAGGGGTTATGGGGGGGTAAAAAGACAATAAAATACGGAGCCTGAAATATTGTCAGTACAGTTGTTGAATATGATGTGGACTGGATGAGTCTGTTAAATAACTAAATTACACACACATCTACTGTAGAACCCGCTCCCACTCACTCATTCAACACATCTCCCCCCTTCCTGGGTTGTCAAGGTAGCAGCCAATGCTGCAGTCAGGAGGCTCCCACTCTCAGTTCCCAAGGCCCTGCGCCCACCAACACACACACACATTTGCTCACGTAGAAGCTGAGGGACAAACACACACACACGTAACCCGCCCCCTCGTGGTGGCTCCTCGAGCCTGGGGGGCCAGTGGACGGCAGCCTTCAGTGTGTGGGCTCGTCGGTGAGGAACAGAAGGCCAGCTGACAGACAGAAGAGCCCCTGCGTGTCTTAGACAAGCGTGTTACGTCAGGATTGCGGCGTCGACTCTGGCTGGACTCCTCCAGAGGACACAGGCCTCAGCTACACCCCATCCCTTCCCAACCCCCAGGCTCTGCACTACGGGTCACCGCGCTGCTGCCCAGGTCCAGTTCAGAGGGGCAGGTAGCCCTGAGGCGCTTCATTCCTCAGATCGGATGCAGACACGGGGGAGGGCCACCTCCCCTCTGCTCCATGGAAAGGGCAGACGGAGAGGAATGAGAGCAGACAGACGCTGTCTGAAGTGGGGGTCACAGGAGGAGCAGCACAGACGAGCTGGCTCTCAGGACATCCAATTGTGGACCCAGAGAGGAGGAGGGGGGGGGGGTGAAGGTGCTAAGAGGGGAGAGACAGGACGTTCTTGGAACGTGGGACACTGAAACTTTAATGTGTGTCTGCCTGCTTGTGTCTGCACTTCTGGGTCTGGACGTCCAACCTGCTTCCCATCTCCTTCGCTGTCAGCTTTTTTCTACTGTCTACATCCTTCATCACCTTTCAGGGGCGGATAAATCCAGCCAGTGTCAGCGAAGTCAACAACATTGGTGATGACCACAGTCATTTTTTATGTTTCTGGAACGGTTCCTACCAGTATGTAGAAGCTCTTTGACCCCGATAAAATACAGTTTTATTTATTTTTAGGATATTGCTAAAATCAAATCATTCATATTATTATCCACTGTCTTGTACTAAACAGTGAGGCACGTTGTTATTTCCTGTCAGACTATAATGATCTACTTACTACGGCTCAAGTTTGGGTGTAAAACGGGAATTCACTTTAAACTTCCTAATTTACAGCTTTCATAAGTAACATTTTTAGTTTTCAACACATTGTGAAAAGATTTCTAAAATATGCTTTGTTCTTTTTAATACATCTTATAATCAATTCTACATGGATGTTTTCTAAAAAAATGTGTTGACTTTGTGAAGCCCTGTGTGTGATGTTGTGCATCTGATCATGAGGCACCAGTTGAATATAAAACATTGAGTTTGTTTGGTCACGTCAGGTATCATCGCATCCATAAGGGAAGGAGAAGAACCGTTTGCAATCTGAGGAACAAAGAGAATCAGCTTTGCTCCTGTGCGTGTTGTCGATGTATATTTTAGTAGCAACAAAGAGTGGTGTTTGTGTAAACGGAGGTTTTTATGGTGAATATTTGATCTGCTCTGTGACAGACCGTCAGCGGTGGCTGAGCTCCAGCTGTCCGTCCTCGCACATCACGGCCCGATGCATATTTCATGCTGCAGCACTTGGGCCTCATGTTCCGTAACTTCAACAGAACAACAATGAATCTAATGGCGGCAGCTGTCTGAACCAGCTTGGGCGCTCAGACAAAACCTAGCGCCGCTTTTTCCGGAAACAAATAATAGCGTGATCCACTTGTAGACGGGGTCGAGCTCTGGACAGGAAGTTGCCAAATGGAACGCCCTTCTGACCAGGGGAACCTGACTCGGACCATCAGTATAAACTGTGTTTGTTCTGGTTTTGTGTCACTTAGCGCCCATTTCATTTCACTGACTCATATACACACTGCTGTTTGATTCGTTGTCAACGGTATGGATTGATTTATCAGATAAGAAGTGTCAAAATAACGTCTTTTTTATCTATGTGTCTGTCTATGCGACCGCTGCGTGCTCCATCAGGTCACCTGACCTGGCGTCAGCCGTGGAGAAGGTTCCTCAGGTGGTGGAGCTGCTGTCTCACAGCTGACATCACAGCCCATCTATTTTTCACCGTGAACATCTGCTTGCCTTGCTCCATTGTCACTATGATTTGCATCAGCTGCCCAGATTCCATGTCTAAAAACCAACACGTGGTAGGTGACGAGCACAGCGTGCAGGAAAAAGTCTGCCGTGGCGTCTTTACAAGGTTTAGATAAAAACAAATAAATGAAAATCATCTGTGGAAACCAGCATCTTGGGTATTAAACTGTACAGACGGAACTGCATGTTGCAAGCAAGTGGAATCCCTGCAAGAAAAGGTTCAGGGCAGCACTGAATCACTGCACTTAACCACTTCACCATGTGTTTACCCACAATATTATACATCTGTCTTCACCAATGAGCTCCTCTGCTGCTGCTTTCACAGAATGAGTGTGGAGGAATTATACAATTGGCTGCTGTTCCAGCCTTATTTAATGTGTGTGTCGGTGAGGACGGTGTGTTTGTGAGTTTGGTTAAACTGAGATCCAGGTTCCGGTTCGTGTTTGGAAACGTGTCCAAGTGAAAGTTCTCCTGAGGACGGAGCTGCTGCCTCTCTGCCTCCTTCTGAAGAAGGGAGTCTGAGAGTGTGTGCTGCAACGCGGTTCATGTAAGGTAGTCTTAAATTAAAGATTAACCACCATGTTATGAGAAACACCAGGCAGAGGTAGTAACAGGCAGGTGTGCATGCGTGCGTGTGTGTGTCTGTGTGTGTGTGTGCGTGTGCGTGAGGTGTTGGTCCTACCCACACCCGCCTCAACATCACGCCACACCGACGTCATCAGAGCCCAGGAAACCCCCTCGTGTCTGCGCGCACGCACACCTCATCGGCAAACGCTTGGTAGACGAGTCGACGTGCAGCGTGTGAATGCATCAAGTGTAAGAGTACCGAACTGTCAGGAAACTCACTGGAGGAGAACTTCAGTGTTGTAGTCATCAAATATTGAAAGTGTTATATCAGTGTTTTTAAATTCCAGCCTGTGAATTTATGAAAATCAAGCTGGAAATTTGCTCGCCACTCATCATGCTCTTCACACAGCATAACGAACAGAACAGATGTAATGGTCCCGTCAGCATGAGTGATGTGGCGACACTGTGCCAACGACACAATTTTAAAAATAAAAGCTCCTTGGATGTGTTGGTGCTTTTGTTGTTGGAGGAAAAAAAAAGACACGGTTCATCCAGACCTGCTCCGTTTGTACGTACTAGTTTTATAGTCGTTATAGTAGTTATACTATAGAAAAGACATTAAGTGCATGGGCATGTTGTGGCAGTGTGGTTGGTTCAGTGTCACAGCAGCAGAACGGTTCATCAAGGAATTGGTAACCCTCGCTGACCCATCCCACAGTTCCCTCCGCCATGTTGAAATCTCAGATCTCCTCAGCCCGTGAATCAAAATCATCTCCCACTTTCCCATCGGCGATCACGACGCCAGGGAGCGTTCATGTGTAATTTTCCGCGTCGGGAACTCATATTTACCATAACTCCGAAGGCAGCGGCACAGTTTGGATGACTGTGACAGTGTGTGAAGCCACTTCCTGGCTGGAAGAAGTGGATCTGTGCTTTGTTAGCCGCAGAGTTTGTAGGAAAATTGCCCCCATGGGGGAGTGAAACAGGCTGACTCCACGGGGGGAGATGGAGGGGTTTATTAATAACTTTTGTGAGTGTGCGTGTGTATGTGTGGTGCTGTTTCAGCGTTGGAACACGTTGCAGTGCAGAGCAGAGGACTACCTGAAAGGGTTTATGAGCAACTGAACACATTTCTACATCTGTCAAGCCCCCATTTAGGACTCGAGCAGGTTTTTCCGGGCAATTCTGTCGGTTTTCAACCGCTACTGCAAATATCTGCTGTTCGCTCGCGCCCTCACGGCTGCTGGCAAAAATCACACTCGAGGGGGGAAATCAGGTGAAGAGAGAACATGGTGTGGATGATAGCGTGTGGTGTCCCAGTGTTATTTCAGTACAGACCATCCTCCATTATCCTCCTGTGTGTGTGTGTGACTCCATTTTGTGGCCTATTACAGCAAAAGAGGAAGATGGTCTGAAGAGGAAACAGAGATGTGCAGGAAGAGCTCGTCTACAGTCACTGGTGGTTTTAATGTTTTAAAGGAAATCTAATTCTGTGATTGTGTTCACATCTGTGTTTACAACTCGCTCGCCTGCCTTCCATCCGAGCGCGGCTCGCTGATCTCGACTGCCTGGTGCTCTTTAATGAGATTATCAGTAGACAAGTGTCAGTAAGTAGGATCTAAAATGAAAGCCATTATGGCGCATTATCCCAGAGATGCACCCGCCCGAACCCCCCGATCCATCTGCCGTGCGGCCGCCCACGCAGCCACGGCGCCCAGATTACAGCCGTGATTAGCGCGGAGAAGTGCTGCTTAATTTAAACACCTCTGGAGAACATGTGGCACTCTGCTACATTGCTGAGTCGCAGTGCTTGAACCCACGCGGAGGGCAGAGATGGATTTCTCTAGAAAACACGTGCACCGATTCCATGTTCACCCATCGTCACTGCGCTGTGTGTTTAACCTGCACGTGTCACGACGACAAGTCAAAGTGTCGTTAGACGGGCAAGGAAGGTGTGGTGACTAGTGAACCATCTGCAACCGTCAAAGGCCTGGAGGCTGCAGGTTTTAGCTGATGTAGAGCGCAATATCACAGTTAGTGGAATTCATTCTGGGAAAAGTAGTTTGCTTTGTGTTTGGCACTTGAAGCCGCAAGATATTATATATCTATGAGATAAGGTGGTGAAGAATAAGGAGAAAAAAACTTTGAAGAGCTCTTCTGACGGGGCTGTGGTTATTTAAACTCACTATTTTGTCGAAAAAAAGGGCGCGGCAGGTCGTAAAGGGTTAAATATGGCGCAGACATGTTTCCTGTGTTTTCACCTCCGTTTTTATCTTCTCACCACCTGCTGTTCTCGTTCACACCCTTTGGTTTGGATATTTCATACAACACTTCCTTGAGCTGTACTGACATGTTTCCATTCCGTACCTGTGATCTTGTCGCGAACCAGTTTGCACGATTCGATCTCCCCGATGCTTCCGAACAGGCTGCGGAACTCCTCCTGGGTCATGTTCTGGGGCAGGTAGTTGACGATGAGGTTGGTCTTGCTGTCGTCGTTTGTGGGTCCGGTCTGCATGGGCGAGGGGCAGCCGCGGCTGTTGGAGGTGGGGCCGTTGGCTGTGGTGCCTCCTCCACTGGGGCCGTTTGTCACCGGAGCCTCCATGTTACTGATGATCTGTAGGATCCAGGACAGAGGCGCATGGCTCTCATTAGACGGACATGGACAGAAAATGTCTGGTTTCAAACAAAAACGTTTGTTTCACTGAGTCTGTGGGATTTAATAAGGAATAAATAAAAAGAATCGGAGGCAAAATTCAGCATCGTCTTTTTGAACGTTAGTGACAAACTGGGTGAATTAGACGTAAAAGTGATTCATGTTTGTGTGTATGAATAGTTCGTAAGAATAGTTGGTAGTGTAGTTGTAGTGTGATGTCATTCTGCCAACATCACAATTAACATTTAACCTCCTAAGACCGGAGCTTTTGGTTGTTATGCATTTTTATTCCTCCTGGTTGTTTGGGATGAGTGTAATAATACTAATACAAATACATTTATATGTCCTTTTAAAAGAAACTCAACGAGGCTTTACAAAGAAATCATGGTGCTGAAATATCTTTGTTGTCAGGGTCTTAGGAGGTTAAATTTGTTCTAGAATTCCAAAAGTGAACACACAACAATCACTCTGTACATTCCTCAAAGGTACAAGTAAAGAACAGTGAACAGACAAAGAACAAATACTGGTAAAGACGGCGTGTGAACAGTTAGTATGGGGGGGTGCTGCTGCTGCTGATGCTGTGACAGTTTGAAGAACGTTCACAGGGAAACGACAGAAGGGAAAGATGGAGTCCCGTGTGCGTTTCACTCTGTCTCAGATTTAACACAAATTCGAATGGAATGTTTCTCCCCGACTAAAGCGACTCATTCTCTCATTTGCATCCAATACGTTTGTCTGATTCAGTGAATGGGTTCTGTGTGTGTGTGACGGTGTTTGACGGAGGGAGCACAAGCAAACAAACAAAAAATTGATTTTTATTCCGTCTCACTTTCCAAACTTCTCTACAGCGCACGTACACGTTGATCGGCCAAATCGATTTGTTTGATCTTCAGCGTCCCTCTGGCGTCAACACAAACACACACAAACCTATCGCGTTCACGTTCTAAGAACTGGAATGACCTGACACACACGGAATTAAACGGAGATATTCTGTGATTCAATCAATATTTTAAAACCATCTCTGCCCCGTTAAGCGATCGAGCTCTCGGCCTATTTTTAACTGATTCTTCCGTGCGCAGACGAGCTGCAGCAGCAGCTCTGGTTATTGCAGGGACGAGAACTATTTCTGGATTATCAAAGAATGGACCTGTGTTCTAATAATATAGCTCAAAGCACATTTTTTAAAAAATTGATAATTTGTCCAGGAATAGTTTTCAAAAACCCGTTATACTTTCAGTTCCCTCCTCAGCTTTAATGACTTCATTTATCCACCAGTGATGAGAACTGGAGCAAACACAAAACAACCTAATAACATATATAATAACATGCATTCTTTTTAATAGCCAGCACTCGGAGCCCCAGTTTAACACACATTCACCAGTCGTAGCTGAACGCCGACAAAGATCCCTGATGACCGACAGGACGTTGACTCGCCTGAACCACCGACACGCTCCTGATGTCACACGAGCATCTGACTCTCATCAACATGGTGTTGATCTTATTCTTCTTTGTTACAGTCAGCGTGGCGTCTGACACGCACACACACACACACACACACAGGGAGATGTCTAAAATCTCTCAAGATGAGTGCTGCATGCAAATTGTTCTTTTGACAGAATCCTTCCCAGCTCCCCCTCTACGGCAGCACACGCCGACTGACACAGAAGAAGGAGAGGGTAACATCTGCCCGCAGCAGTTGATGGGAGAGGGTCTTATTAAATCTGTTTGCATCCTCTCGCTGATCTGTGCTCTATCACAGACTCTTTCAACTCAATGGGTCACTTCTCAGGGTCTGTACATTAAAAATGGCTGCTCCTAATGAGCGGGGAGCTGCCAAGGCCGAGTGGACAGTTCCATTCGTCTCCTGGTCCGTGTCCACCAGCGTCTGCACGGCGCGGCAGATCCTGCTGACCGGGTCACATCACCACGAGGCGTGGCTTCTTTCACCGGGCTGGCCCGTAGAGATAGAGCACAAGGATGTACTGACACTGGAGGGAGGAGTCGGAATGAATCGGTGCTGCTGCGGCTTTGAAAGATGGTCATTTTAAAAACTCTTAGCTGCTTTAAAGCAACAACTGCTTTACATTAGAAAACACTCGCCAGCTGAGTCTGAATCAGAATAAAACTTGTTTAATTGCCGAGTGTGTGTAAACATACCAAGAATACAAAATAGAGGGCTTCAAAACGGCTCTTCTTTCATTTGTTAACACGTCCCGTGTGTTGCCCTATCAATCAGTCTCAGCCGTCTCAATCAGCAGCATCAGCATCAGCGTGTGTTTGTGGAAGCAGCACAGTACGGTGTCAGCTCACGTCACTTCATGGGGGTGTTCGAATGTCTGGGCAGCAGCAGCAGCAGCAGCAGCAGCAGCAGTCGTCTCCTTACCATCTTTGGCTGCGTCAGCAATCCCTTCTCTGCCCAGCCCTGGAGCTGTGGGAGCTCTGCCTGACGCCACTGTGTCTCTGTGGAGCCCTATGGAGCACAGGGAGGAAGGGGGGGGGACGTACACCCACCGTAAGCATCAGACACTCGCTGTACAATAGTCAGGTTGGCATGGGATGGGATGGGAGTGTGTGTGTGTTTGGGGGGGCACGAGTCAGTGTGGGACAGTCGTTCCAGCAGTCGAATTGAATGATTATTCGATCGATATTATCAACCAATTTAACACATGATCCCGTTATACTTTAACAAAATAATACAATTTTGATGTGTACTGAGGAAATGTAAATGAAAATGTCAAATTGGCTGAACAGTTATCTGTCCTATAAAACACAAATGAGTAGTTTTCTATGAGGATATATTTGAATTCTCCCATTCATGTCCAGGAAGACAAATGGACAGATTTATCTTTTGTGGAAATACATCAGCTGTGTCGAGCTGTAAATCATTAGCCTGCACCGTAGCGTTAGCATCCTTACAAAGGTGCCCAGTCATGTTTTTATAATTATTATAAAACACTTGTCCATTGAATTTTGTTCATTATCTCGTCTGTTTTCAGCCCGCGTTGGCTCGACACGCAGAAACGGCGAAAACTACAAGGGTGACGCTTGCTGAAACAATCGATTCTAGACCGATGGTCTGGTTGTTACAGCCCACACGAAAAACACAAAAAACGAACCAATGTGTCCGGTAGAAACAGAGGAAACGGCCGCTGGTTGTTGTGTCCGTGTGTCGGAGGCAGCAGATTGGCGTGGAGCTGCCGATGACCTTGGCGTTATGAGTTTCTAATGAGGGTTTCCCTCTCGCTGTCTGCGGGTAAACAAACCCGTGTTTGAAGAGACAGAAAAGCCACAAATGAGCGGGAAGTGTGTTCACCAGCTCTCCAGAGCAGGGGGCTTAAAACGCCTGCAGCTCTGGATGCTACGAGCAGCCAATTTAGCAGGAGAGGGGGAAGAGAGGCGGGATGACCTCTGCCTTCATTTGCTCCTTCAGAGAGATGAAGAGCGGCAGTTGGGGATCATATGGGAGTGGAGAGAAAAGCAGAAGCGTAGTTATGGGGAAGACACTTCCAATACTTCAAAGAAAAGGAGAGACAGGGAGGGAGGGGAGAGAGAGAGGCTGTACATGTTCTGTTGTCAATGTGTCTTGTAAACTTAGGCAGGAATGCATAATGGAGGTCTAAATGAGACTGAACTGTCAGCTCGGAACAGAAGCAGCAGATACACAGGGGCAAAGAGGCCAGCGTGGAAATGAGGACACGGAATATCGTTTGGCTGAAGTGACAGGTGGAAGTGACTGCACAGATATTTAGGAAATGATAGAAGCATGACGAGAAGCCACCTTTGTCTGAAAAGGTTCCGAGCGTCTCTGCTCTTAGCTCGTTTGCTTTGGCCTGAATCAGCTGATGAGTTGGCACGGGGAAAATCCGAGCGCACCAAACGCATGACAGTGTGTCAGTGTGGGTGATGACGTTCTCTCTGGAAAAATTCGGTTTTTCTGCGACAACGTCGGAGGTTGTTCAAATGATTGCGTTTGATGAGCCGCAGCTCCTCACGTCGGTCCACGGTTTTACCTCCACGGGGCGGATGTGATACACGCCGTTGTATAAATGGGACTGACGCCATCAGGTGTGTGACGTCGTCATGTGTGTCGAGTCCGACGTGGACAGAGCCAGGGGACAGATAGTGTCACACTGGGGACACGACGCGCTTAAATCCATCTGATTTAAAATGAAAAAAGGAAACAGAGGTGAAAGAGCAGGAGCTTTTTCACCCATTCTGTCATTTTATGTCCTATGTCAGGGCGTGTGTGTGTGTGTGTGTGTGTGCCACAGCAAGCAGCCGGTGCAGCGTTATCAAAGCACGTTTAAATGTGGTGATAAGCATGAAAGAAGCAGCAAGCAGATGCACATGAATCTCCATCTCCACAGCCAACATACAGCGCACAGGAAATTACATTTCTTAGAAGTGACTTTTTTAAAAAAAAAAAAGAAAAAATACTCTGTGCTCAATATTCAGTGCCCAACCATTCTATAAATCACACACACACACACGCGCATACAGTCATCTCTCTTGATAGTCCCTCCGTCCCTGCGTTTATCAAACGTGCGTCTTCTTATAAAGTCTCAAATAACACTGGAATCAGGGCGCAACGCAATTACATCCGCCGAGCATTGAGATGAAAATCCTCTCATGGATACATTCTCAATTATTCAGGGAATACATTTCAGTCAGCGCTCAGATGCTGGGAAAACTTATTATATAATCAATACACTCTATAACGCCATTAATATTTGATGCCACAAAAGTGCTTCCTGTCTCCTTGGGCTGCGGGCGAGTGTGTCTGGATAACTGCCGTCCCTCCGCCTACAGCGAGGCGAGGGGGGGTGTTTGCTTTCATCTGACAGTCAAATCTTTGGTTTTTCACTGTGTATTGATCCAGGTTTAGGTTTTTCTTACATAAAATGCATCAACTACCTCGGATGGACGGATGAAGGAGGAGACAGAAACCAGCTTCAGACAGATGGGATTTGTTCCTTCCTTCTCTTCCAGCATTATCTGACTCGTGGAAGCATTGGAGGAGCGCGACGATGAGTGTTTGCAGCCATCGACTGTGTGATGCAGATAATAGCACGCACGCAAATACACCACTGGCAAATTGCGTCACATGTTCTCTCAGTTCCCCAAAGTGATGCGACGTTTGAGTTAGTGGAAGAGGAAACCGACGGAGGCACAAAGAGATGAATACGACCACTGTCTCTCTCTTTCTCCCTCTCTTTTATTGATTTTATTTTCGTCTCTCTTCTCCTTTCCTTCCCGGCTGTCTCTGCCCCCCCCCCGTCCTCCGTCCTCCTCTGAGCTCTGAGATGTCCTGCAGGTCAGACGGATGTAGAGCCAGATCAATCAGGGAAAGTAATCCGGGACACCTCATGCACACCCGCACGTGTGCTCGCACACACACACACACACACACACACACACACACACCCGTCCACACATACACACACACACACTGCTCCCCCGCCCTGCCTGCCTCCAGTCTCATCGATCTGCATCTACTTTACCAAATGGATTCTTCTCTTGTTCTGTCTCCCTCCACCTCTTTTCTGTCTGCGAATAATAAATGTTCCAGACCGCACAAGATGTGGACGTAAGCAATTTTTCATTTAACTTTGCCTTGACCCCCACCCCACCACCACCAACACCACACACACTCCTCCTCCTCCTCCTCCCCCCTCCTTATCTTCAAGCTTTTCTTTTTTTTTCCCCCTTTGTTGAGGTTTCAGTTTTTCATTTAGATCGATGAAGTGCACACGCCACAGACACACACTCCTGGGTCGCTCTCAGGTAATCAGCACGCACTTATGTAAGGTCGGGAAATAACAGGATGCTGATTGCCACAGAGGATAAACAGCTGATTTGCCCTCTGAGGAGTTGTGTTTCACAGTGGAAGATGTGTCGGATGTATTGTCCCGTTTTTATCCCAAACGCTTTTATCCCTTTCATACATTTTCTCTTTTGATTCCACAGAAAACATCATTCCAGGAGGATGTGTGCGATGACCGCTGGGCTCGGCGCACATCGAACCTTCTCAGTCACACACGTGGTGACACACAATCCGCCCTTTGTCTCCTTTTGCTCCAGACATTTGTCCCCCAGCCCAGTCTCAAACTCTGCAGCACGCATGCAGAAAATTGGTGAGCATCTCGACTCTGGAGATGACACTTCAATTTGTGCAGCTCCAGTGACCGGTGCCCCACCGTCCGTCCCCTGTGGGGGCGTGAGAGCAGCTGGACACCTGCCCCACTCGTTGGCCGCCGCCAGCAGCAGTGGGACCGGGCTTTGGAACAGGAGGACCTGGCTGGCCTGTCGGCTGCAGTCCCTGCTCCTCGGCCCCGGCCTGGCCCCGGCCTGGCCCCGGCCTCTCAAGGTGGATTTACACCGGAAGCATCTCTGTTCACACCAGTTCAGCAGCGGAGCGAGAAACCCCCAACGAGTACCACGAGACCACGAGGTAACGGGAGTCACGAGACAACGTTAACAAACAAGAGCGAGGTCTCATTTCCTCATCACTCATTCCTTCAACATCTTCCTTTGGATTCAACCATTGTCATAAAAGCCTCTATATGTCAATGTATCACTTTATTAAGACATTCATTCTTTCCTCCTCCATGACTCACGTCGTCCGACAGACCTGCAGCTCTCCTCCAAACGTTGTAACTTGTAGTCTGAGCGATCTGCTCGGTGGAGATTGACGCGTCTCAGCCGCAGCTGAGCGGCCAAATCGAAAAATTCCTCTTTTTAGCGGGGCGGCAACGAGGGTGGCTCCAGGGCCGCTGCCGAGACCGATGTGATCTCCAGTGTAAGTCCACCTTCAGGTTCTCATCACTGTCCCCCTCGTTTCCTCCCTCGCCCGGTGGCCCCCTCACCTCGCCCCCTTCCTCCCTTCCTCCGGTTCCATCAGCGACACGTCTCTGCTGTCGGTCCCGCCTTAATCCCAGAGTGTAACGAATGAGAGCGGTCACTGTCGAAGCCCTGAGCTCGGACATTTTGGTGGATTAAAGAGGCTAAATCGTCATCTCATCCCGTCTCGGAGTTCATCCTCAATCAACGTCAGTAATGTGGTCTTTCATGGAGCTGACGTCTGACTGACACGACAGGACGTCTTCGGTTTCATGGTCATGTCTTCAGCCAGGGCCTGTTACACAAAACCTGAGTGTGTTCAAGCGGAAACATTTTCACGTGAACTATCCAAGAAAATAGTCTGGACTCTAACGGGCTCCTGTCTGCCAGGACCTGAGCTCCAACATTTGTTTTACCGCCGAAGTCAAATGTCTGTAAGCTGACAAGGACGCAGACTCCAACAGTGAAGGACAGACAGCAGACACATCCATTCAGTTCAGTGTCATGTGCAGGTGAAATGGGCCAGTCCAAAAAAAAAAAAAGGCCATGAAGGTTGAAGAGTTGTTTTGGGGATAATTCACAGCGGTTGTTGTAATTAAAACTGGTTGGAGGCTAGAAGTGGTCCTATTGGCTTTGTTGAACAGGTATTTAAAACGCCATAAGCAGCCTGGAGGTGGACGATAAGAGGAAAAACCTACAGCAGCACTGAGACGAGGCCGAGTGGAGCAGGGTCTGACTGCTAAGTACAGGCAGCGCTCGTCCTAATCTAATTACTGCTTCCCCATCAGCTACAGTTCAGACACTGGCTGTGTGTGCGTGTGCGTGTGTGCGTGTAGTGCCTTGCAGCAGAAGGCATGCCGCAGCCCAGAGAGCTGTGTGTCAGGGTGTGTGTGTGTGTGTGTGTGTGTGTGTGCCTTCATAATCTGGTTACTGATTCAGCTCTGAACCGGGGCTCCTCTAATCGAATAGCTGCGAGGGAAAGGACAGACGTCCGTCATCTGTCTTGATGAGTAAACAGTTTGATGGAAGCAATGAATAAGTGGAAACTACGTGTGTGTGTGTGTGTGTGTGTGTGGATAGATCCCTGATAGAGACATGCAGGAACTTCATAACGATCCCCTGACAAACGTCCCGGCGGCTGACTGACATGACGATGTGTTTCCATAAGAGCAGGTACCTCGGTAAAGTTCCGTCGTTTGGGTTTTTAAGCGACATTAATCACCATGTAAGCCCGATTTATTTCAGCTCGGCAAATATTCCTCTGTCACTTCTATATCTGCTTTCCAAATATCTGCGTACAAATATATATATATATATATATGAAGTCATTTCACAATCAATTTGGGGAGTTTGTGAAAATCTAATCTCCTTGCAGCTGCCGTCAGAAATGCTCCTATTGCAGCAGCAGGAGGAGCGGGAGCCTAAACGTATACCATCACTGCTGAGAGACGCCGCCTGCGGCACACGAGCTCAACCATTAAGTGTGGCACGCATTCAAATGAGCAGATTAATCCCCCCGCTGCTGTATAGTGTGAAGTAATTGAAAATGCCCACAGGAGACTATCTGTGGTGTGTGAGGAGAGGAGACGTATAGAAGGCAGCCGCCGCTGAGCGCTCTGCATCGGGGTTTTAATGCATCGACGCTGACGACAGCCACCGTCAGCCTTCGCTCTGACCTCTGACCTCTGCGCACATGTCAGCTGCTCACACGAGCTGACTTCACTGGTTGCAGTGACGTCCGGAGCAAACGCTGTGGAAATGTGGGTTTTAGCGGTCTCAAAGGGGCAAAGCGAGTGGATTAGGTATAATGAATAAAAAACAAATTCATGCAGATAATAAATTGAATAAACTCCAAATAATGCACAGAACAAGTAACTACAAATAAAAACAGATTTCAAAAATCCAAATAAATAAGTAAAATAGTCTCCATAAAATGTGTCTGTTTTCCTACTAACTCATGAGATCGATTTCTCCCTCCAGATAAAATCTGTCACCTCCATCTGTACCATCTTTATGTACAACAGCCTCCATGCTTATGAGCCACTGCTGACAACTTTTAAACCTTCTTTTTACTGCTCTCGCTGTCCTCTGTGGCGTTGTGTTCTCTCCCTCTGCCTGCGTGTTTATGCTGCGGTTGATGTGTCGTTTGTGCGACCTTATGGGTCTTATTCTGGACCACGATGATGCCATTTTGTAGCATGTTCAATTTCACGTTTAATCTATAATTCATCAGACTACAGAAATATATAAATGTTTAATACGTCTGAGGTGGTTTGGACCGTGGAAAGCGTGACCTTGAAATGTCCTTTAAACATCACGCAGCAGCAGCAGCAGCAGCAGTGGGGCCGGTCACGCTGCCAAATCCAAACAGCAGACGCATACATTGTCTCTCTCTCTCTCTCTCACACACACACACGCGCTGACAGAACCTGTCTGCCTGCTGATGCTTTTTACCCCCCCCCCCCCCCCCCCTTTTTTTTTTTCTT
>CAAKHB010004029.1:5312-15785 GCA_901007665.1 Aeoliscus strigatus
CATTTTTAAAAACACACATTTACAGGGTGATTTGAGGTAAGAAGTACATTCAAATGTGTACATGTTAGTGATGGGCAAAGTAGTTTTTTTACAGAATCACTGAAATCAGTTCATCTAAAGATTTGTGCACGGAAGCACTGCTGAACAGTTCATTCCTGATGTGCTGCTGCTTAAACGTGACATAAAATCTTGACATTTCATCGCTGAATGTTGGGGATAAATGCGAGCTGCAACAAAACTGTTGCAGACACAACGCAGCATCTAAATGGTCCCGTTGCAGGTCGGTGCAAGAAGTTCCAGGGCATTCCACCTGTTCAGTCGCTGATAATGGTTGATTACGTTCTGTAGCTGCGAGCGACAGGTAGCCACGTGGGGCGTGTCTGTGGCTGTGTGACGTGTACAGCTACCAACATGCAAACAAACATGCTAACTAGCTCGTTCGGCAAACGAATCACTGAACACGTACAGTACCACTCCCTCGTAGTGAAAGGATCTGAGACTAGCTGATGTAAATCCAGTCGTTCAGTCATTTGAGTTTGACCTGGGGCTTGAATGATTAATTTAATGTTATACTGTGCTCTGTATGGTTTTGATAAATTATTGTCTTGTAATGTTTAGTATTCTGACACACTCAGGTCAGTTTTCAAGTGGGTGATTCACGTCAGTCAGTTTTGCAGAGAACGAATGAATCACGTTCAACCGCAGCAGTCTCTGCTCGCTCACTGCCACACTCAGCTGAATTGTGAAATGAATGGATCTTTTCAGTAAGTGATTCAGTTGAATTTGTTCACCCAAAAGATTTGTTCTTTTGAATGAATTGCTTGTGACCGACACAACTAGAGCATGTTCAACTAGAGCATGTTCCCTCTTCACAGCTGCAGGTTATGTTTTCTCAATTAATTGAACCTTTAGTTTGTACCTGGCTAGGTTATGTTATGATATGTTATTTTATCTAACTTTATGTAATGTTATGTTCACCTTGTCTTCAAATGTATTGTATGTAATGTACTACAAACATATAGACTGTATCTATATAGATGGGGACAGGGGAGCGAAAACATTTTTTTCTCCCTCTAACTTTTACACACACTCACACACACAAAGGAAAGGAAAGAGATAAAGACATTGAGAGAAGGGCACTGACATCTTATCAGACAGGTGTGAGAGAGGAGAGTCATGGGGGAAGGTATCGCTTAATTCTCCGCTGCCACTATCAGATTATTCCAGTCTATTACAGTAATATGAAGCAGAGGGGGTTTACACTGAGGGGATTCAAGTAAATCTGAGTTGTTACATACGCTGGGGGTATGAGGGAGAATCAGTGAATAAGAGATTGGACATTACCAAACTGATCTGTTTACCATGAATGTGAAACGTAAATGTGTCATATATTGGCCATATTTTGATATCTGCCTCACTTGTGTTTTATTATATTTATTTCTAATTTATTTTCTGAAAACCTTAGAATATGACTTAGGGGCACTTGCTCCATAAATGGTTTCTGTGAAAGTAAAAGGGAATAAAACACATTCATCACTAATTATCAAATAGATTTTCCCTCTCAGATAAGACTTGACAGTTTGGTTGTAACTTTTCATTTGTTGCCTAAACATAGAAAGGAACGTGCCGTCAACACACAGATTTTAATGCGCCTCTTCCTGAGATGGTTTACAAACTACTTTATGGCTAATGGTGCATGATATCATTTAATATTGATGACATTGTTTACTGTTTGTCTCTTCTGAGTGCATTCGCTGCAGTGGAGAGAGGCGCTGCTGCAGAAAATGGTTCAAATTAGGACATTCTCTATCAGCGTGAAAACTTCAGCATACACACGGCACGTATCTGCACACATGCAGCTTGTAAGGCACTTTTGTTGTCTCCAAACAGGAACTCAGCAAGTTGAACACGCAATAATACTACACTAAATTTATTGGTGTTTCATTGATAATATAATTTACATCGCCAGCCAAAATAGAAATATTCATGTAATTCATGTATCCAGACCATTGGAATGACTATACCTCTACAAGAAAACACACTCCTCCACCTCAGCTGAACTTGACATCGTTGCCCTGCAACTGCCCCATAAAAAGGAAACGGTATGCTCTCACCCTGTCTGTCAGTTCCACACCTGCTAGAGAGACTTAACGGTTTTAAAGTTGTCCATGTTTTGAATTTGTCCATAATATTTGCCTCCATTTTATTCCAGTGACCATTCGTCATTTACAAAACCGAGCGTTGGGAACAACGCTGCAAATGTTTGTAGAGCACCTGTCTCATAGGTTGTGGGATAGCCCATTGACATGGGGGCAGGGATCTGTGGATTGATGGTCCCCTAATAGGGGACAATTCTACACAGGACAACCTTGCAGAGTTGCCAAAGACTGTTGCGCCCCGCAAACATCAAACCCACTAATGTCCTGTCAACTAAATAGAATCAGGCTTTGAAAATGAGATTATGGGCTGCACTTTACATATCTGATTTGATTATTACAACAGAAGTGCTGGATGTGCTGACAGAAGATAATTCATTTAATGGCAGTCCTTCAAAAGTCTGCCTATATATAGCCAGAGCGTATGCTACTGCCCGAGCAACTGTATATTAAATAACAAATCAGATTTGTGCTGCATCAGAATATTGTGATGCTGATGTGTCAATAGAGACTTGAAAAAATGGAGTGTGCTTTGGACGGAGGTCAGCAGAGCATTTGAGATGACAGCAGGATTCTATGTAAAAACCCCAGTGTGAGGTACAGAGAGAGACATTATTTAACTGTGAACACAACTATGAAAACAACGGAGACAGTGAACATACTGAGAACAGTGTTATTCCAATTCTTATTATAATTATCACACAAAAAGTACATTTTGGGGTCAAATCAGGATTTTTTGCATGATGAACACTTTTGCAAACCAGTTAAACTTATGTTTTGACTCACAGTCGAGACGGATGTTCAGCATGTTCAGTCATTCAGGTGTTCAGGTCTGGTTTAATATACAGCCAGTACTGGATGTGTGTCTGGGTAGTAAGTTTAGAGGTTTCTCTGCTCGTACTGCTGGTTATGATGAAAGCTCTGGAACTCTCCATGAATTGTTTGGGTCATGTTCTCTGGGAACATGCAGTGAAACATGCAGAGCAGTCACTCGATGGATGAAATTGTACCATACAGAATCAAGCTCCAGATACTGTAAAACCACTGAAACCTTGAAGCTTTGATTTGTCAATGGCTGTTGCCATGGTAATGAATACACTCGCAGACTGTAACTGTCATTGTTATGATGATGGTTTCTTATTTGATTGTAGACTTATACAAGATAAGCATTTCTACACTGCCTTGGCACAATATGAGGGGATTTGAGATTGGGGATTTTATGCCTTAAATATATGCAATACTGCTATATGCAATAGCTTAGCGCTTGTTCGCTGCATGGCTTGATCAAAGCTATACCTGGGTACAAGATAATCTAGCAGTTGTGTGCTACAGTAATGTTTAAAAGGTTGTGAAATGAGACTTGCTGCACATACACATATGCCACTTTGTTATTTGGTTAGGCCGAGGTTTACAACCAGTTTGGTGCGTGCAAACAGCAGAGTGGACATCAGCTGGAGGTATAATTTGAAAAAGACGCCATTGTGTTAACTGTTTACATGGTTCTTTGTCAATAGTCCCTTTGAAGCTCTCAAAACTCTCCCATGTCCTACTGCCCAATCGTATCTCTGCCTCTGTGCGTTCCTCTGTGTGCAGTCACCCCTGTCCCCAGACATGTAGGCAATGACATGTAGAAGTGAATAGAAAGCAGAGAGCAGGCTCCCAAATCAACAGAAAACACGTCAGACAAAAATATTCATCTATGTGGTACATGCACGCACACACACTCAAATTTGTCCTCCAAAAGGTAGCTATTGCAACAAGTGTGCACACACGCACACACACACAAACTGATCTTATGATCAGTATCAGTAGACAACACATTCAATTTGTGTGTGTGTGTGTGTGTGTGTGTGTGTGTGTGTGTGTGTGTGTGTGTGTGTGTGTGTGTGTGTGTGTGTGTGTGAAATATAGAGTAAACTAGACTATTTATTCACACGTCTGTGGATAATTTATTGTACATGAAGGAAACTTTTATTCCAAACATATCTGTCTTTTGAGTCACGGTTTTGATATGTTGTACTGAATTAAGCAGTGATACTGGTATCACACACATTTTTTTGTAGTTGAGTAGGTGGACAACGTATTTAACCGGCCAGATTACTAATTATAAACAAACCTTAAAGAGGAAACTCAGTGGGTAGTGTGATATATAAAATCATATCACACCACCCACTGAGTTTCCTTATATATGTATATGTAGACATTTGTTTTTTGTATCAGTGAATTCTACACTGCTAATCTTTACATCAAGTGGGAAAGAATGAGGGAGTAGATGTTCCCAAAATGCACACAAATGATAATCCCAAATAACAGTCCAGTTAAGGACATAATAAAGAGAATATCACAGCAAATGATATATCAGCACAAAGCTAAAACAGACCCACGGGTACATAGTACACGTGTTGACCGTTTCCACACGGTCCAATGATGACAGCATGACTCATTCCAGAATAATTGAATACTTCCAGACATATTGTCTGGAAGTATTCAATGTCAGCAAACACATTCACTGTCTTTACATGAGTGTGGCTGTTGCTTAATCCGTAGCATCCACAGTTCAGTTCAGATTGATTTATATAACTCAGTCACGTCACAAAGCTCTGATGGGCTTCTGTCTGTCTTGTCACCATTAGCGTTTGATTATTTCTTCCTCCTGTCATGGTTTACCCCCACCCTCTGCAAATGAACTTCTTGATTTCTCTTCCTAAATGTCACGGCAGCACTGCGCAGCCGCCAAGTCTGAAGCCAGAGAGCGTCTTCGGCCAGCAGGCAGACAGACAGACAGACAGACAGACAGACAGACAGACAGACAGTAGGGCAGAGACAGACAGGGCATGGTCAAGTTGTCAGGTGGACCGACGCGCATTTGGAAAAGAAGACTGTGTTCCAGAGGTGATGCATATGATATTCATGACTGTAGTTTAATCTCTGCTCAGCAAACACCAACACACACTTAAATATACAAAGTGGGTTTGTATAGTTTGTCGCGGCAGCTTGTCAGAGTCAGGCCAGTTTTACCCTGAGCTGAGACAGAGAGAGAGCCTTTTCCTCCTCCATCTGAGAGAAGTCCTTTTGGCCTGTCATTCACCACCAGCACGTATTAGAGGCTGAGTAAAACTCTCTACAGACAGAGACAGCAAAAGAGATGGAAACTGTAGAAACAGCAAAACATGACAAAGATACGGAGAGAGTGGGGAATAACAATGTGAAACAAGAGGAAGACGCGCTAAAACAGAGGGAGGGGCGAGGGGACAGTGGTGAGAGAAGAGGGAAGCAGAAGAGGGAAGGTGAAGGAGAGGGGATGAAAGTAAGAAGAAAGTGAAATGAAAGAAACGAATCAAGAACACCAGACAGAAAATTAACACAGACAGGAATTTCTGGAAAATTACAAGTGAGGAACTGACAGGGATCCCCCACTCCTTTAATGTGGTTACTTTTCGTTGTTGGACTGATTCATTCTTTGAAAATGTTTTAGCAGCTGGCATCAGATGATTGATGCCTTTGCTTACACACAGATTATTTGATTTGACATGATTGACTGCCATGGTTGGTCATGACTCTTATTCCATGTCTCCCTCCCCAGAACATCATATGCTACATTCTACCAGCTGGTCGGATTTGTCTAAATTCAAACGATGTCATACCTTGATACCTTGATACCACATTATCAAGGGTGCCTCGTGATTTAAGGAATATTTAACATAATGTATTTCTAATCCTTCAGCCTGACTCATCTTTGTTGCCTCTTGTTTCAGTCCTTTGTTGATCCAACTGTGTAGAAGAACGAAACAGGGCTTTATTAGCACACAGAGTACAAAGAAGAGCATAAAGGTTACCGTCCTCAACTAACTAACTAAACAACTACCGTCTTGCTTTCAAAATACTTCACCTGAAATCTGTTTGAATGTTGAATGGTGAACATATCGTACGAAGACAAGAAAAGACAACCATTTGCGAGATCTCGCAAAAAAAATAAAAAGTTATTTTCAGTTATAACATTTATTTTCTTTTAAAGTCAAGTGCTTCCAGGTCAGTAACCGGAAAGAAGACATACACAACGATGGTGCGCACGTACCCTCCATGGGGGTTAATCATGGGAGTTTTATCTTGGCATGGGCCTCACATACAGGGATGTTGCATCAATTCTTGGCTGTAGACACTTCTTTCATGTAAGTGAGAGACTGAGATCTGGAGAGGGGGACTTTCTCCTTGTAAAGAACTCTGTCCTCTGATCTTGCGGTCGTGGTTGAATTCATCACCAAGGAACTACACCGCAAATGACCCAAAATTGATCGGGGATTATTGTGTAGAAGCAGTGCAGGGTTCAAGGGGCCGACCTTGGACTGGACATCCGACCAGTGTGGCAAGTCCACCCGCTGCGTCTCATCGCAGACTGGACGGTTGATATCAAGTGGAATATAAAAGCAAGTATTCATGCACGTCATATTTGAAGTTATTTGATTTGTTTGGCATTAGTAGAGTTGAATGTGTTGTTTATAGCTGAAAGAAAGACTATGACACAGTCAGACGCATTCTTTACCACTGACCAAACACAATTTCACCAACTTTGAGCGATATTCATAGATTACTTGTAGCTTCCGTCAGGAAGTTACTGAGACCATGTTAATCAAACATGTCAGGGATATTTATGGGTGCTGTATATCTTACTACTACGCCAACTACAACTAAAATGTTACGATGCATGTTGATACAAGGTGTTGGTTAACTCTTGTTTACTGTCGTGTCCTCTGAAGCCTGAGCTGATGCACATTCATGACGCATTTGTTCCAGTCATTAGCTTTAAGCATCCTCTCACATGTACTGGACATGGTGAACACTGAGGTATTAGTTGAGAACAACATCAACATGTACATAATATGGACAGTGTAGGAAAACACACGTTTGAGGGTCTGTACCGCTGCAGCTGAGTGGTACAAGGGTCAGAGGTCTGAAGCAGACAGTTCCCACTGTCCTCTCCATGGACAATGAGGACCAGCACGACGCCCTCCAAACCCTGCAACGCTGGGAAGATGAAGATTATTCTCCAGCAGAACTTTTCACCTTTTGCTTTCGAGAAGAAAAGCAACTGTGACTACTACTTCTACAAGAACCTTACTGATGGACAAGAGTGTTAGCAGGATGTAATGAACAGTAGAATATGCATCTGTTTCTGTTGCTCTCTTCAAAAAAGTAAAAAAAAAGTAAAAAATAAAAGAAAAAAAATAAGAAAAAAGATGATGAAGAACAAAGCATTTTATTATCATTTATTGACATCGTATAGCAAACAACAGTATTTACAAAGTTAATTTTGGCATCAGTGATGGTTTCCTCCTGGAACATGAAGTATACTCAACACATGCAGTCAGCATGCAAATACAGAAAGTCATTTGATGACGGAAACCATCATATAACTTTAGATGATGTTGGCATCAATCCCTCCTTGATAGGTTTTAGGCACAAACACATTTGTAAACTGGTCAGAAAAAGCATTCACAGTCAACAACAGGAGTTGAGCAGTGGTGTTGGTTGGACCCATGTACCAGCGCTCTTACCTGCCCTCTGATCCACACATCGTCACAGACATCCTCAGATTCCAGGCCGACCAGTTTCACTCTTATCCGAAAAGTGGATGTGGATAAAATCTACTTGATGTGAAAGAGATCTACATCTTGGAGAAATGTACTATTCCCAGACTGTTTTATAGAAGGATGCAGATTACGCTTCAGCTCTAACCATGACGATGGTTGCTATGTGGGGGGCGGATTGGTAATCTGGACCTTCTTGACAAGTCCACAACGGCCGCCCGGCATTGGGCCCATTACACAGATAGTCTGGGACTGTGTTTTAGCCCCCGTCTGTTCCTGGTGGGGCATGTAGATTACCCAGGACTGTACCACAGTGGTACATAGAGTGATAGATAGATAGATAGACAGATAGACAGATAGATAGATAGATAGATAGGTAGGTAGGTAGGTAGGTAGGTAGGTAGGTAGGTAGGTAGGTAGGTAGGTGGATGGATGGATGGATGGATGGATGATGGACGGACGGACAGACAGATAGATAGATAGATAGATAGATAGATAGGTAGGTAGGTAGGTAGGTAGGTGGATGGATGATGGACGGACGGACAGACAGACAGACAGATAGATAGATTGTGAGTGAGTGAGACAGAGAACGGAGGAGAGATGTTCGGTAAAGTGGTCGGTCGGGAGGAGTCAGTCTGGGCAGTGATTGGAAAATAGCGCAGACGCGCACGCGCTAATCCGGTGATGGCTCTCCGTTACCATGGGGGCGGGACGTCTGTAAAAGGGGGGCGGGAGGGTCCAACGCTGCTTCCTCTCCAGCCCTTTGTGTTTCAAACTCTCGTGTCTCATTTATCAATAATTTAGGAGAGAGAGAGAGAGAGAGTGAGAGGGAGGGAGAGAGGGAGGGAGAGAGAGAGGGAGGGAGGGACGACGGAGCGATGAGAGCTGCCGTCGCGTCAGAGAACCAGGGCCCGTCCGCATCTCGCACCCCCGCGTACCGTGTGGCCAAGTGACAGGAAAGCTGGTGAGAAGTGAGAACAGGACGATCGGAGCAGGAGAAGTGAACTGGAGCGGAGATACGTGGTTTGGACAAAAGGAGGAGCGAAGCCTAAAAATAAACCTTCTCCTCCTCTTCCCCCCCCCCTAAAAAAACCGACTCCGCCAAGGACAAACTGTAAATCACAGAAAACGGAGTGGCAGCAAACTGTAACACAGCCCCCTCCGTACTCTTCACCGGGGGACCATCCCACGTTGGTAACGGGCCGTCGACCGGCTGAGAGAAGAACTTCTTCCGCTCCGACATGTTGGCGTTCTGCCTGCTGAGTGTCGCGTGGTTCGCGGCGAGTCCGTCCCGTGCCCAGAACGAGACGGAACCAATCGTTCTGGAGGGGAAGTGTCTGGTGGTGTGCGACTCCAACCCGACCTCGGACCCCACCGGCACGGCTCTCGGCATCTCGGTGCGCTCCGGTAGCGCGAAGGTGGCGTTCTCCGCGGTCCGGAACACCAACCACGAACCCTCCGAAATGAGCAACCGGACCATGGTGATCTACTTTGATCGGGTAGGGCTGCAAAACATTGTCGATGTCCCGTAGAGTAAGAAACGCACGGAGGCAGAAAGAAGTTTGTGTCCCTCGTCCGCTGATGGACGCAGACTCCCCTGGTGTGGTACCTGTGGAACGTGTCCACGGATGGAGGAGTAGAGGGTGTAAAACAGAGGTTGGAGGCATAGGAAATGGGTCCATGTTTGTACGATTAAAAAGGCAAATGTCAAACACCACGGGTTGAATTTGAGTCATCTGAACTCAGGGAGTATGAACGATTAGTTGTTGTAACTTTATGTTGTTTGATGTGGTACGTGTGTGTGTGTGTGAACTGACAGTGGAAGTGAATCACTGCCGACCACCACCCGGTTTATAGTTCATATATAGACCACGTGGTCTTCCATATTTCAACTTTCTTCTGACCTCACAACACGCGATATGAGACCTGACGTGTCGCCAAATAATTTAGTAAGTTCAGGTCACTGGGCCGAGGTCCAACCGGCTCCGTTAAAGGTTAATCTGCACTCAAACGACAGTTCAATTACACGCCATCGTTCTCTTCTTTCCATAAAACCAGACATTTGGCTGCGGAGATACATAATTGAAATTCCATCTGAAAGATTCATTAAGTTCATTTTCAGTGTTCGCAAAGTTTGGACGTTCTATCAGAGAAAGGGGCCAACAGAAGACAGAAGAGTCTGGATGTTCCTTCTCTCTCCAGTCGGACAGAACGAGACGACGACTGGGAATCAGCCAGGAATCAGCGTGAAATGACCAACACGCGTTTATCCTGTAATATTATATAATATTAAAACCACTATACACAGGTTTGATGTAAAAACGGTGTCCTCCTGAATTGTTATGTGTGTGTCTGCCAAAACATGAGTGGATGTAGTTTCCTGAACATGTGTAAATATACTGTGACAGCGACCTGCTTAATCAGCTTCTTTCTTTCTTTCTTTCTCTCTGTCTTACTGAAAGGTTCTAGTAAACGTCGGGAAGAATTTTGACGAAGAGAGAAGTAATTTCATCGCTCCGCGCAAAGGAATTTACAGTTTTAACTTCCACGTAGTGAAAGTCTACAACCGACAGACTATACAGGTAATGTGTGTGTGTGTGTGTGTGTGTGTGTGTGTGTGTGTGTGTGTGTGTGTGTGTGTGTGTGTGTGTGTGTGTGTGTAACAGATGAAAGCCTGCACCTCGTCACCCGCCGGCCAAATCATAATTAATCAATACATGAAACAAGCACGG
>CAAKHB010004030.1:18726-38927 GCA_901007665.1 Aeoliscus strigatus
ACACACACACACACACACACACACACACACACACACACACACACACACACACAGCGGCTTCTCTTCAACTTGCTTTCCACATCTGCGACTGTTTGATTTGGATTCTCTTCATGCCAGCTGCTCTCTGGGTAATGGAATCCTGGATCCAGAGGTCCTCGCTGTCCGGCCTCTTTCCCTTCCAGCGGGCGATGTGTGGGCAAGGCACAAACGAGCTTTTCGCTTCCTCCATAAATAACTTGTTTGTCTTAATCCATCAAGTACGTGGATGCAGAAGCCGGTCGGAGCGTTGGCACCGTGTGGGAGCGGAGAACTCGCTGGATTGTGTTTCGGTATCGTGACGTATGCGATTGTTGCCTGAAGTTACTCTGGCAGCGTGGTGCCAGCGATCCATCATGCTTAAGTTTCTGTCGGTGCTCCGTTCACCCGTTCCCTCTCATACTCAGCCTATGGACGCCGTGTCGGAGTCGGATGAGGAACTCGGTGTGGAGGAGTTAGATCAGAGGGTTCCTTGTGTGGTTTTATGTGGCCATTAACATCGTTTTCATACCTTCTAATGATCAGAAATTACAAGTACAATTAACTTGTAAATGAATAGAAATAATTTATACAAAATTATAAATTATGTTTAATGTTACAACAGAGATATGGACATTATTAACATGTTTTAAATATACATATTATAGAAAATATCAGAGTAGGCCTTTGTTAGCGATCCCATTATCAGTCGTGGGTTTCAGGTGAAAAACAGGGGGCTTGAAAACAATGTTCAGAATTACAGCAGAAGACAGACTAAAGTGCTTTTTAGTTTTCTCACCGGGGAACGAAACGAGTTTAAAATGACTTTTGAGAGTGGCATCAACTTCTTCTCCCGAACAGAACTTTGCAGAGATTTAAAACGAACACTCTGCAGCTGTGAACCTGTTCACGGCCATCAACCCACTGATTATTCCACTGAAAGATCAAGACTCCCACGAGGGCACAGTTTGTGCTCACCTGCTTTTTTTCCTGGTCGCAGCAGGTGGGCGGACGGCAGCGCAGGTGTGCTACTGTCTTCACCTCAGTGCCACCTGGGGGTCACGTTGCTAATGAGTGCCGGTGGTGCACAGACCGTTCACACAAAAGAAAGTGGGGGGGAAAAAAAAGTAGGTCGCGTTCAAACCTCATATTATTTTCTGACTGGCACATTCAACTCGCGCACGCAAAAGTGACGTTTGTGGGGAATAAGACGAGCGTGCTGGCGCGCTGACACCCAACACAGTTTATTTGTTTCCTCCCAGCTCCAGATGCTCATTCTGAGAACAGAATGGAACTAAACACTGCTTGTTGTTTTCTTGCTGCTCTGAAATAGTTGCAAATGGCTTTTCGGTGCCAAGGCACGTTGCTGGAATGCTGATGGATGCCAACTGCTTTGGAAATTGGCTGCGGTGTGGCTAAGACAAACATCTGAAGCAGCAGCCGGAACAGCCCTGTTTGTCTATCAACGATGCACCATCGAAGTGTAATGAGAACTAAATAGATATTAAAATGTAATCCCACCATTTGTATTCACACAGGCTCGTTGTTGCATTCCTGCTATCCACTTTGTATTATTTTGTTATCCTGCTCTGACTCCAAACCCAGCAGAGTGTGGCGACGCTGCTGCAGAAATCCATCGACTTCAGCTCTTCAGACATTAGCGAGTCATCACACAAGTAGCTCGGCAATTCAACTTGGAACATGAGCCGGTTCCCCATTCATCAACTTCATTTAACTTTAGCGATTGTAATTGATTATATCACATATCAGTATCGGTACCCGCGTGTCCTTGTGCAGCATGAAAACACTCATACAGGATGCAGGCGCTGCCATACAGGACCCACATCCTTTTTTATTGTCTATCATTTTATTATCTCAATTGATCAATTAATAGAATTCAAATTGATAATATATACACACCAACACACACACACAATTTACACAAAATGCTCTCAAACCATAAAAATGTTGTTTTGGATCATTTTTGTTGAAGGGGACAGTATTCTATCCCTGTACAGTCCTTGGTGGAGGTAACAACAGCTTATGTATGCAGCAGATGAGCAGCATGTTGTGATCGTTAGCATGAGGACGTCTGCCAAGTAAATAAAAGCAGCGTCCCTGGTGCTCATCAGCATCCGGTGGTAAAATAAATATGTTGATCTGCTCTGTAAACACATCAGCAGCAGCAGCGCCGCGTGTTCAACAAAGGAGGTTAGAGTTCAGACGGGTTCCGTGGTTGTTCTGAAATGATCCGTTACAGCATCGACTGAGGCAAAAATAAACAACGGGTTAGCGTGTCGCTGCTATCTGGTAAAAAAAAAAAAAAAAGAAAATCCTGGACGTTTACCACGCAATCTCCATGGGACCTCGTTTACACAAACAAAAGTGAACGCAGCATCTGAGACTTTACTAATGGCTCACGCCGGCGAGGCCCACTCAGGTCAAATCAATGGGATGCTTCCGTTTTCAACTTTCTTCTCATGTATTGCCAAGGGTTTTCCCATGTCGCCCAATTTATGAGTTGGGAGATTTGCTCAAACTTCAGATTTTCTTGCCCTTTCTCAATCTCCAACATTGTTTTTAAATAGAACAACAAAAGCATCGGTGGCCAAGCAAACGCCGACGGGTGAGAGCAGATGAACTGTGGCCGCCGGTCCTGGCGCTTCCGCCTGTTCCACCTCGTGTGGAGTGAACGTGAAGCGGGTCTTCTCCGGAGCTGCAAACGGTGTTGTTTGCATGTGCTCGCTCTCCGCTTGCCGTGTTTCACTATCAGGAGTGAAAAAAGTAGGTCAGTCATACGAGACGCCTCATGAACACCTGTGGGCTGTCATGCTGTACCGCGCACACACATACACACACGCACGCACACACGAGCTGAGGCACAACAAACTAGTTTGGCATTCAAAGTACAGACACTGTGGCAGCGGCGACGCAGGAAGTCAGATGAGTAAAAGTAACTCAGAGGACGACGACGCTAAAATTAGGATTCTTACCAAGAATCACAGATTTTTCGTGCAAGTTCACGAGTCGTCATGGAGGCGGAGCAAGAACTGGTCAATCAGGTCAACTGAAATGCTGCGTGAACACGTGTTCCAACATGAACATCAGTGGTCAAATAATGGTCAGAGGTCAGAGGTCAGAGGGTCCTGTAATTACCACTTCTGCCAGCAGAGGCTGCTGTCACTCTGCATGAAGTGGCTTCAATGAAACACTTTTTCAGCACTTCAGCAGCCTAAATAATCCAAAGTAGAAAGGATCCAGTGTAGATGTGTACGAGTACATAAACGCCAGCCGGAACATTCCAGCAGAAAATCGTTCATTTGTATATTGAGCCGACCAAAAATAAAGAATCCAACTGGGCGTCGCACCAAATCCGTCCTCTCACAAACCAGTCGTCACGTACGAGATGATAATTCCACCTTTGTCAACAGCGACAGCTCGGCGGAAACCAGGTGTCAAAAATAGCGACTGTGGCTGAGTGAAGAGAGAGGAGGGAAAAAAAAAACCCTTCACAGCTCTGCAATGTAATCAGTGGTAATTCCCAGGAAGAATGAAACTGATTAATCCTTCAGAGGAGGGCAAGTGTGTCGGAAAGAGGACACTGCTTCTCCGAGATAAAAGATGAGAGCAGAGAGATGCAGGTGCTCTTCTTCCTCCTGCACTGATAACAACACTAATATCACCACTGTTTCTGTTGTTTATTTCTCCTGCATAGATATTTCAATGCATGTTTACTTCAGTTACTTGTTATTGCCTACGTTGAATTGCATTTTGTTTTTCTATCTTTTTTGTTTTTTTTACTGCGACGTTTGTGGGACAAAAAAGGACTCTCTGTTCTTATCGGGTATGAAAGATGATCATCTCTCCATCTAGAAAGGGCATCGGCCATCGCTGACTGTGAAACGGCTTTGAACACGTGATCATTCGGGTCCGTGTTGTATTTGCGGACACGTTTGTTTCTTATCTGTCTCAGTCCCGGTCCTCCTTGACGAGCGCTTTGTCCTGCGACCTCACGCCACGTCGACGGCTGCTGTGTTTTCTTTGGAGCCTACGTCTGAGGTGGGCAGGTTGGCTCAAGGTTTGGTTGTAGGTGTAATGAATATTTCAGACAGGAGTACGTAAATAGTATAAACGCAGCAGCAGCGGCTGCCCCGTCCCCGGTCCTTTCTGCAGGAGCAGCACTTGCTCAGCCATGAAATATTCATGGGAATGTTAAGGATTCAACTTATGAAGTATTTTGCTGTACTTGATTTCCAGTACGTCTTGAATTTCCCGATGCTTTGAAGTGAGTGCTACTTCGTCTTCTTCTTCTTTTCATGTTTGTGTCTCGATGGAGTCACACACTCAGGCTACTCAAGGGCCTCTCGACAGCCGCCGCTCGCTCCTCCGCGTCACTCATTTCTGTCGCGCTGTGACTTTTCTCTTCCCTCGTTGGCCCTCGAGGAGCCAAACAAACCCTGTGGTTTACGTACACTTCATACCTCAGATGCAATCATCCCGGGGGGGGGGGCTGGCCTGTTATCCCTGCAGAGAACAACACATCATTTTCTCCTGTCAAGCCTTCTGTTAGGCCTCATCACAGAGAGCAAGCACTCAGGATCCATGATGTTATTAGTCTCCCAGGAAGGCTTTCCATTCAATTTTCCACCCAACATTGCAGTGCAGCGAGGTCCTTCAGCACAGGGAGAGGAAAAAAAAACAGCTTGTGATAATCTGCTGCCGAGAGGAGGACCTCGAAAAACAAAGGTGATCCAATATCCATTGGCACAGATGTTCTGGGCAAAGTCGGAGGGTTTTTTTCCGTTGCTGGTTCGACTTGTGCTCACTGTGTTCGTCTGAAAGCCGCTGTGTGATCAATAGACGCCCTCAAGTCTTGTGTGATGATGAGGTCAGGGACGTTCCACTTGCAGGATTTACAACTCAATTGAATCTGGAAATCTCGCTTGCAAACAAGTCAAGCAAAGCGACTGGGTTTGTTTCTCCCACGTAGGCCGGGTCCAAATGGAGGAATCTGGAGGAGTCAGGGAACGAAGAAAGAGGAAGGTGTGCCTGCTGTACTTTGGACAGGGATGTAGAATTGAATCCCACCCTCACACTCAGAGCCCAAGGCTTAATCCCTCACTGAGGGCGTCTGTTTGAGGCTCGCCCTTGCCGCTGGCGCCTGCCTCCCCATCCTTGCGATGCCCTTCAAAGGGGAGTGGACAGATCTTCACTCAGGATTCCTGTTTTCTTTTTTAAAAATCGTTTGCTTTCAAGTCGACATTTTCTTGCGCCGCTCATTTAAATTTGTTTTGTTAACTGTTCTCCTTCCAAACACCAGGAGACGATGCCAGCCAATGTGAATTCGCTCTGCAGGTCCGGCTGAACCGTCGGAGATCAGTGAAGACATAGACGGGCTCAGAGTCAGTGGGCGGGGCTTCACAGGAATCGTCTTTGGCGTCGACAGTAAGACGTGTCTTCCATCATAGGACCGTTTCCATTCCATCCACTCTTCCACTCGTCTCCCAAACAAACACAGCTTCTCTAACGTCACCTTGCTCTGATTATCCAGTCGTTGACTGAACCGACATGTTTCTAGATGCGGCTCAGTTAAATTCTATACTGAACATCAGCAGTCATCGATGGCTGTCCCATCCATCCCGACCAATTCCACATGTGATCTACTCGTACTCGCACGGTGACACAGTCAACACGGTCAGTCGACCTGTCTGGGTTGAGTTGCAGGGTCAGAACCGTCATGTTGTTCTGGTTGGTATTCATCATTTTGATAAAACACCAATTTACCTTTGAGTCACTTTCAAATATGCAGAATTGTGATTTACATTCGGAGAGGGCGCCCATGGATTTGCCTGGTTAAACTGTGGCCTTTATCAAAGGTCCTTTCAAATGAAGAATGATGATTCACCGCTGAGCGAAGAAAAATTAACCGGTACAGGAAAATTCACACGAGATTCTATTGACGCAGTTTTTATACACGGAAGCCGGGTGGAAATGATAGTTATGTGTCATGTGTCTAACGCTGATGGTTTTATTCCTCGGCCGCCCCTTCTTGTTTCACGGCCGCCGTCGCTGACCTCATTACCAGCTCTTGGACAAGTGTGGTCCATAAATCTCATCTGAGCTGTCAGCTAATCCCAACTGGCAAATATGATTGTTATCCTTTGAGAAATTTCCCTGATGCCTAACGAGGCATTTAAGCTGCTGTGGCCGCCTTCGGGATGAAAGTAGGGCTCGGCGAGAGGAATAATGTCCTCATTCATATTTGACACACTTGAAGGAAAGTGCTGATCATTTGGAAGTGGTAAAAGTGGGAAGCGGTGAGGGAGACACAGTCTTACAACTGTTTTTCGCTCCTATTCAGCAGTTTCGGACCAAACGGGTATTAGACTGTGGACTTTTCTATTAGATTTAAGCCAAGCTTCTCACAGGCTGCCGAGACAAATCCCTCAGCGTTCTGTAGAATTAAGGGGAATATTTTCAATCCTTGCATCGTTTCTCATCACTTCCGCAGACATCTACTACTACATTCTCTCATGTCAGGCCGATGAAATAAACAATCCAGAAGTAAACGATACTATCAGCAGAGAGAGGTACACGGGCCACTTTGGATACTTTGGGTCGTCGATGTGCTTGGAATGTTCTAAGATTTTGTTGTCGACAGCCCAGATACATCGAGTTTCTGATCGTGGACAATCTGGGCTGACTCACGCACACATAGGAGGAGGTGGAGGAGGAGAGGGAGGAGCCGAGCTGTCGAGAGGAGCAGCGAGGATTTGAGAATATGCCAATAACTCATTTCCGAAGACAGCAGCAGCATTTGCTGCAAATCAAGAGACGGACTGGAAAAGAAAAGACCCCCCCAACGGTGCATCACAGAAATGGCTTCACAGTCAGGTCGTAAAGTGCGCAGGTTTTATGGATTCCACTGGATTCCCTACATTAAATGTGGTTGAAATCATTGGGTAAGATTCAGATGGAACCTCTGTAAAACCCACTCCCCATTCAACATTAATAACTACTGCACACCGACAGCGTCAGAACGAACCATGGAAACATCTGGACGGGCAGCTACAGTGAAAGGACGGGATGCCGGTCACTGGTCAGTATGTTATTCCCCCAAATGTCACTTTCCTATTCAGTATTCAAGGGTCAATGCGTTGAAGGTCCAATTTATAACATTTATCTTCCATCAGTCGGACAGAGCATACGTCTGTTAGAGACACAGTCAACACAGAGCGAGGGACGACGTCAACCTGCCTGAAAAACATAGATTGTGAAATTGGAACCGATTAGTTGGAGGTCATTTTCTGACTGACAACCAGCAACAGAAAACTACCGGGGGTTTAACAAACATACTTTTGCTTTTCTTCAAAACACTACGACACTAGGAGTTCTGTTATCGGTCACACGGGTGGATTCTATTTTCAACCAGTAGGTATGACATCATTCTGTTAGTGACGAAAAACAGCTCCGGCCGTCATTGCGCCATAAATCAACCAGTTGTGAAAATGAATGGATTTCAAGAGCCGCGGCTACATGCTAAGCTAACGAGGAAGTGGAACAGCAAAACAGCCTGCGAGCGCTTTGTAAAAACACTGTTTGTAAAAACACGGTTCTGCTGTGAGTACACAAGCTATTTCCTGATCCTTTCTTTTTTTCCCCCCATACATTTCCCTCCTTCTCCGTCTGATGAGCCCTCTGACATGCAGGGTTTGTGTGTCGACCAGCAATTGGAGAATCAGCACGTGCTCAGTGAAGCAGTTCCGTGTCTGTCCAGTATCAGAGGCAGCCATGTGTCTCGTAGCAATCTTCTCCCACGCAACAACAGGTTTGTTTATACCTGGGTATAAAGTCTTGACACTGCTGCTGTGAAATTGGATTATGCAGTCATACAGGTTGGGAGGCCCCCGCCAACCGCGAACCACGCCGTCGTACTCTCAGACGGAACAGAGGGAGAGAAGTAATTGTCTGGTGAACAAAGTGGCGCGTCGCGTTCCAGAAGAACGTCGGCTCAGCACGTGAAGGACAGACGGACTCCGATGGCTTTGTGACCGTATCCGCCTCACGCCCACACAGCGTCGCTGCATAAAACCGATAGTCTTCTGAGTCAGAATTCATTCAAACAACCAGCGAGAGCTTCATGTCCAGCCAGAGCAGGAGAATGGATCTCAACCCGGCGACATGTGATTTGCATCGACAGCACAGAGGGATTAGGGTCTGAGCTGTGGCGTCTCCGAAAAAAAGGAGAGCGAAAAATGTGCTGCTGTAATTCGTGAGCAGCCCGAGTCCTCAGATTGGTTTTCATGTGATTCCAACCAGCAAATCCCGATCAGACAGTTATCCTGATAGGAGGGGGAAAAAAACATCCCGGCGTCCCATTTAAATAACCGAGGTCTCAACTTTTATCAATGACAGACAGACAACGGCCCGTCAGACGAGCATCATCAGGCATTATGTTTTCCTACCGCCGCACATGTGTGACGGCGGCGGAGGAAAACAAACAACACATCTCTCAGTTTCTGTGTTTTTTCTTGTCACTGCCCTGGGCCTGCTGCTAAGTCATTTTCCAGGCGGAGGATGAAGTGTATTTTGAAAAGTCACATACAGACTGACATTCCACCTGCTCCAGCTAACGGGGGAATCCCCCGGCGACACGGAGCCGAGCGGCCGTGTCAACTGTTTGTCTGCATACTCGATAGCTGCGGGCGCTTGTTGCCGCCCGTGGACTTAATGGCAAATCTGCATGCGAGCCGGGGGAAACTCGTCGGGATTGACAATGTGTAACTGTCATGAAAGGTGAGGACAAACATCTGCGGGATGATGGAGATGAGCTGGCACAAAGGAACAACGCCACAGACACGTACGTTCAGGGGTGTGTAGACAAACGTACCAGAATGCAGTTGATATCAACCACGGGAGAAAAAAAAAAAAGATGAGAAGCAGCTTGTCATTGAGCTTTTTACTTTACTGTTGCTGCTGATAAGGTCAAAGACTCAACATGAAAGACGTTCCTCTCCTTTAATATGGAAATAAACTATTTTCAATTAGTGTTTATCCAGCTTAAAAGCTGAAACTTATGAAAAGGGTAGAAAGAACAAAGGTGGACACTTTTCTTCTGCCGGGGAGTTTAATCAAGCAAAGACTGTTCACTTCCATGTGTTTTTGCTGGAAGCTAAGCTGTCTGGGGACATAGCAGCTAGCCGTGGGCCACACCCTCCATGGTTTGGAGTGTGACACGTGAAGCGCGAGCTGCCGTTTCTTTGCGCTTCGGGCTACTTCCAAGTACTCTTGTTTGCATTTATGAGTACAGGAGTGAGGAGCTCGAGCGCTTCCAGGTCACTCATGGTGACTTAGAGTACTGTTGATTGATTCCCTCATGACAACGGAACGTATTCAGCCATGAAAGTGACAGCGAGCGCCGGCCTCGGCGTGCTCAGACTGGTGGACTCTGGAGCTTGTGAATGTCCTATAAATATCTATAAAGTTCAGTACAGGAGCCAGATAAGGGTGTAAGCTCCTGTAAATTGGCCCTGTGGGTCACATGACAAGCTGCGGGTGCCGTTAGTGTGTACACACACTGCGTGTCCGCCGTGAGTAAATCAATTTACATCTCTTGCGCGTTGTGCGGCACCAGGAGACGGTGCTGCGCCACACGGTCGCTCCACCAGGCTGCCGGATGCCTTTTCCCTCGAGATAAATCCGCCACTCGAATCGGCCCTGGGGAGCTGAGCACCCCCCCCACACACACACATACCCGGCCGGAGACACCCACTTTGTACTTCGGTGCATTTGCAAAAGAAGAAAAATGACAAACTGGATTCACTGGATGTTGCTGAGGCAGCACAATATGAACCATTTTCACCAAAGCACATTTTAATATTTAACGTTCTTCTAAATGCGGGGGGGGGGCAATTTCTGACTGAAAGTATTGTGTCTTAAGCTAAGTGGTCCTTATGCAACAATATTAGAAACATTTTTTTTCTAATTCCTGTGAATAAGATTAGGAAATACAATGCAAGATGACACGTCTCTCGAACACATTAAATAATAAAAAAAGAATGTTATAATCCTCATGAAGGGAGAATGATTAGTTTTATCTCAGTGGACCTAATAATTGGACTGGTCGGGTATTAACGTTTATCTTTATGGCTTACTTGTTTGAAAAATGTTGCCTATTGAATTAAAGGGAAGTGCAACAACGTGACTATTCACTGTAGGTGTGATATTCATTTGCCCTTTAACCCCTTTAGCCCAATGTCTGTGTTTGTCCTTTGTTTGATGGCAGACAGGTGAATAGCTGAGCTTCGTCTTTGAAAATGTCCTATGAGAGGATTAAATGGCACCAAGCATCCATTTGGGGCCTGAAAACAAAAAATAAATTGTAAATTGGTTTAAAAAAAAAAAGGGGGCAGACTCAGGTGATAACTGCCACTGCCCCCCTATCAATCATCACCATAAAACTGAATTTACAGCGGTTGTGAGTATGTCTGACGTCGTGGTATGTGAGGAATAAAGGATGATGTGAAATCATTGTGGCTTTTCTGCTTTTAATCTCCACATTGCTCTTGTGGCAGTTCAGAGCTGAACGATGCTCCTCTGTGCACTTGAGTTGCTTGATACCTCCCAGGATGATTAAATGGGAAATTTACTTCTTTTCCACATCATACTACACTGGCTGTAATTAATTGTTGTGTTGTTTGGGGGACAATAGTTCAGTGACTCCTTTGTGTGGCTCAGAGCCTGCTGCTGTACCGTGATATGTTGTTCCATATGGGAACCAAAGCAGTTTCAGCCTGCTGTTAGTGACAATATAATACAAATCTAATTAAACTCGGTTGTATTTAGCATAAACAACAAGCTATGAAACAGACAACGATCCTACGTGGTGGGATGTTGTGTGATACGCGCCGCCATCTGGGAACGGGTCGTTTTTAAATCCTCGATACACCTGTTAGGAGATAATATTGTCATTTTTAGCATCTGGAATTCCTTGGTAGTATCACACCCACACGCATTAAGGTATAAAGCCATAATATTGGATTTTAAATGAGCGGATGCTGTTTCTTTAATCATTTTCATTTCATTTCTCATCATGGCATGAGCAACGTCACTGGTTTGGAAAACCAGTGGAATAGTAATTTCACAGCAAGACTATTCATGTGAGGAAAAAGATGAAAAATGCAAAATACCTGCCTGAGAAATGTGCATTACATGTATAATTAGAAAAGCCACCTACATTAAAATATCCAAATATCTTTAATCAGATGAGTTTTATTCATGTTCCGTCACAGTTCATGCTGCATGTTCGCTATGGAAAGTTAATTATCGAGCTAAAATCTCTTCATTCATCACTGAGCAGACATTGTCCTATCGCAGCGGAACAGAGAAACACACTTCCTCCTGCTGATAAACATGCCCGACAACCATTGTGCTCCTCCTGGGAATCCACTGAAGGTTGCCAAAAACAAGAGCTGAGCTTGGCTGTTCATTGCACCTGTCCCCCGCTGTAGGAAGCGTGAACACGTCATCACTCAACCACAATCCCACAATCAGCCAAACATGTGAAATGGAATCTGGATCACAGTATTTTAACGTAACAAGAAAGCGCAACTATTTCTCCTTGAATTTACAGCTTAGATATAGATACTTTATTCATGTCAAAGACAAATTCACATTAACAGCCTGTTTGATTTTTCCAGCTCATTCAGTTTTGAATTCATTCTTATTTTGTTCCTACAATTAATACAATCACTCCCTTGTTGAAGCTTCTTGCTCGTTGAACTTGATCAATTCCATATCAAGTTATTTTACATGCTGCTTTGCCCAAATCATCTTACACTTTGGTTGTAAAGACGCCAACATGATGAAGGCTACGTTGCAGCGTTTGCCTGAACTTTGACATCACAAAAGTCGCCGTACGTGAAGTCACTGCCGAGGCGCAGATTCATTGTTCGTTGAAGCGGTTGTGACAGACGCGGCGGAGGTCAAGAAAAAGCCGCGGCGACGAGGGATTAGAGCGTTATATAAGGTCTGCTGAGAACCCAATACGAGCTAAGTGACACAAATTATTAACGTCACAATGAAGGAAACGTTCTCAAATGGGGGGTTTGGTCCCCTGCGATTATGGACTGTCACCGGAGAAAGAACAACGTCTCCAATTAGCCCGAGTCAGCCAAATGACATTCTAATCAGAAGTTCCTGGTAATTACTTTACTTCTATGATCTCTTAGGTTGACATGATGACACTTCAGTGAAAGGAACCTCTGTGAATGTACCTGGGTTCTTACTGGTTAAAGAAGTGGGAGGCGGCTCCTCCTCCAGGCCCCAGGCGCCCTGATGCGAAGGAAAATAATCTTCTCATTTTATTATCTCCGGTGCATAAAATTGAGAGGTGTGCGGTGTGTTTACAGGGACTAACGGAGTCTTGACACAGGCAAGTTTGCACTTATCTGTTTGCACAGCTTTGCTTGATAGCCCTTCCTTCCTGAACCTTTACCAACTGAGCTGGTTATATGTGAAATTAAAAGTCAGGAATTATTAAACAGCCGGCTGAAGGGAAACGTGGTGTCTGGACATGGGACCTGGAGTGTGAATCACTTTCATCCCATCGCCGCCGCGATTCAAGCGGTTCACGTGATTGGTAATACTGGGAACTTCATTTCAATCAAATGCAGCTCAACGTGTTCAGGGATTAAACCAAATAAACCCCTAAAAACAGTACAACTCTGTGAACAAGTATGAACGAAACGAGAGAGAGGAAGTACAAAGTGATATTTGAATAAATGAATACATTCCTCTCGTCTTCTTCTCTCACTGCAGCGTTTCCTGTTCTTGCTGCAGTTGCCAAATGTCGGTCACTGGGGGAGCTGATGTTCACGATGATGAAATATTTCAAACAAAGTGGAGCCGTTTGTGTGAACACATGCTACAGTAACTACAGGAGGCAGTTTGGATTCCAGTGTGTCAAAGGTCATCTACAGACAGCGAATCTCATTTATTGAAAAAAGACCCAATGTGCCCTTTTCGGAAAAAACAACTCCCCAACTCTTCCTTAAACCCCTCCCTGTGGGTGATCATTAGTTGGGACACGTGTGACATCGTTTGAATCAGCGACCACAGCGTCTCTGAATAATACCGGTCTTTCCCCGCGAGGCACACGGGGCCGCGAGGGGAAGCAGCGGAGCATTATGCTAAAATATGTAGCATTTCCTCTGCGAGAGCTGCGGCTGTTGTTTGTGTCCGTCTTGGTTTCTTGATTCGCGCCGACTCCAACTGCAGGCCTCATTATGTGTGACAGCGCTGCGAGGAGCAGGTAGAGGCTGGAATGAAAGGGAGGGAGGGGTACGCCTTCAGCTCCTGATATCATGGACGAATCAATTGATGCTGTTTTGTGCAGTTTTTCTGCTGACGGAGTGAGACGGGAGGGGGGGCAGGTGTGGGGGGGTCGGTTGCCTATGGGGTGGCAGCGGGAATTTGAGTTTAGTTCACTCTGTCACTATCACGCACACACCGCCCCATATATCCAGCTACTGCACACACACACACACACACACACACTGAAATGCATTTGTCGCCGGGGAAGTTATGGCACTGGGGTATCTGCTGAGATATTACTGTGTGTGTGTGTTGGAGGGGTAAATCCTGAAGATGGATGAGTTCTGTTGGGGTGTCAAAACCAGCGCTTGATAACAGAACACCACAGACACACAAAAGAAACGGACGACGGAGCGAAATCTAAACTCACATCAATATCCGCTCGCATCAGCCGGAGCAATTTGACTCCTGCTCGGCATCGTGAGGCTGCACTCCGCTCCCATCAGCCGGATCGTTGCTGGTGTCGGAGGCTTCAAAAGCAGCCAACACATTAAGGACACGGCTCTCGACTGTGTATGCAAGGTAAACATCATTACAGGTCCTCAATCAAACGTTGCTCTGCACGCCGGGTGAACTCGGCTGACTGTGGGCAGAACAAAAGCTGCTGTCTTGTCTGCAAGAGGAATAAATATTGATATGCTCCAGTGGCCTCGTATGTTAATTAAATACATGCTTATTGAAATTCCATGACAGCTGGAATTTCACAGTGTGCAGGGGGATCTGGCTTCTCCCCAAGAGTGTAAAACATAATTGGTTGACAGCAAAAAGTAACACACAATTAGTTAGGGAGGTTTAATTAATATTCTTCAAGGCGAGGGCCCGGGTTTGGATGCATCCTACGGCGCGCCGGGGGCCCAGGGCGATGGGTCTGTGGTGAATGGGTCGGACGTTCAGGGGTCTGCCCACGCTCACGCGATGTTTGTGACTTCGGTGGCGACAAGCGCTTGAGCGTCACTTGAAACACCAGATGAAAGTCGAACCTGAAGGAATATCTGCGTCTTATCAGAGCAGCTCCCCCATGTCAGTCGGCGGATTCCAGTTGAAGCGTCATATCCAGGATGTCTCCTCCATCATCCCACAGTGGCGATGATACCAGGAGTCCTTTGTGAGTCATGTGTCACACTCACTTAAATGGCCTCACACGGCTTACGGACCACAAGCTGCTTTGTTTTGGGATAACGTTCAAAACATTAAAAAGCAATTTGCCGGCAGACCTATTGAGCAGACCTGCAATCGCTCCCCCCCAAATCACACCCCTGGTGTAAGGTTATTGTCATTGAGTGGTGGGGTGGGGGTGGGGGTGGGGGGCTCCGAGAGAAGGCAGTTGTGAAACGTAATGGTTTATTGAGCTGTGTTTCACAAAGGCAAATGGCTGAGTCTGGAGTGAGGATTACTGCTTTAATGTAGATAGCACAGAAAAACACCGATAACCAAATGTGCACATAGATACTGTCCATCTGCTAGAAAACATCTGCAGCTTCCAAACAAACAGGCCAGTGCTTCCTATTGTCCACCTCAGGTGGACGGGAAGGTGAGGTGTCCACGTCCATGCTCACGACATTAGCATCAGAGCAACTGAAACAGCTGAAACAGAGCAACTCCACAGATACGGCCGGATTAGCAAACAGCTAGTTCACGCTGGAAATATATACAACTCTCGAGAGTTCATGGGTGAGAATCTGTTGTCGCTCCGTGACACGCAGCCATTAGCTCAGATGTGAAAGCTACAAAGCCCTCGCTCTTGTAATCGTCATGTGAAAAGCACGTTCTCCTCCTTTAATACAACACAAGCATGTGATACCCATGGAAAATGATTTCATGTCTGCGTATTAAGATTAATTTCACATCTGGTCACACCAGTCATTGTATTATTGAAGTAGTCACTGTCAATTTGTTCGGGATGTAGGAGTGGTTGTTGGCAAGTGATGACATTCCAACCATTGGATGAACAATGTGCCAGGACTGACAGACGGTTTATTATTTGTGTTGGATGAGATTATTTCCTATGAACGATTCACTGTGTGACACTGCATTACAACTACACATAATACTCATGCATCCGTGAAGGATCTAGAAGCATCAGCTCAGCTAACCCTCTCCAGCCCTGCACTCTTCTTGGAGGATCATGAAATAGGTTTGATTTACTCCTGCTGTGAAGACCAGTCATCATCAGTCTGGGTACACTTGTTTTTGATTGTTTTGTTCCATTTTCCATGTATCGTTTATCCAACTATGACTTTCAGATCACTACATACCGACTCATTTTGTAGGAATTGGTGTTTAAAAAAAGAATCACAACAACAGCTGCTCATTTGTCAAAACTGGCAACCAACAACAACGGAGTGCAAGTGGTGGTGAGTACAATCACCACTGGATATGAAATGTTGTTGTTGTTTGGACCGGTCAGACTCCACATCTGGTTCCAGCATGTTCTGGCTCAGAATAAAACTGAACACGGATGAATGAAAATCCTGAACCACTGCCGGGCCGGTTTCACCATTTGTCTTTTGTAGCAGTGAAATGGATTTCAGACAAATGGAGCATTCATTTCCTGTATGATAGAAGAAACAGAAAATGTGTCAAAGGACACACCATCTGTGTGGATGAAACTGTTGTTGTTTTTTTTACAAAATTCAGTTGCCTTGTAATTTACGTGGAAGCCGTTTAACATACCGATTTCAATAAATACTGCACTAATTACACCAGATTCTGTTCCTTTTGAATCCTGTACATGGGGAAATAGGTAAAGAAAAACTATATTAATTTAAACCAAGCAGCACACATGGCATGTTTGTTTCAAGTCTCTAAATAAAATTGATAATTAATATACACTGATTTTATTTTGGAGGAGTTAAAAGCATTGAATTCACTCAAAACAGCCTGTGCAGCACCTTAATGAATTAAAGCGGAGTTGCATCTGACAACAGCAATAACCTGTCTACTTGATCACGAGGCTTCAGTGAGTCCAACATTAATTCAACATGAGCACCTTCAGTTTCCAAAAAGAACACGGAGAGCTCTCATCTCTCTCCTGCAAATAATCTCTGAATTTGTACTGATGTCAAGTGGAGGACACTGTCAACAGGTGGTGCTCAATTCGTCCCAGGCAATGACAGACAATGTTCAGCATAAATGACATTATCTGGTGTGAAAATACGCTTTGCAAAGCTGCTGGCACTTTGTTTTATATAACTGTGCTTTTAAGATTTTTCCTCTCCCCCACATTCAATCCTAAAAACTGCAAAACCCAAAGAAAAAAAAATATTGGAAGTCTCAAATGACTCCTAGAACTCGATATTACTGAAGGTTATCTGGAGTTCAGAACGATATAAATACATTTAGACAAAAAAGAATCTGACACATCTGTTCATTGTTCACAGGGGCATGCTGAGATATTCCAGTATGGTGGTTTCAATGAGACACCAAGGACGGACCAAAGCTTTCACTCAGCATAGCTGAATGTTGAATGGAAAAAGATGCAAAACAACTCATTGTCCAAGGGGGTTGGTGATATAACGGGCTTTCTAGAGTCCGGTCTGTCCCAGAGTGTTTCCGCGACAGGGTCAGTCTGGGCTTCGGTTAGTGACAGCGCTACACGTTTCACTCGTGCTCTACGCTAAATAATTCAGCAGCACAAACCAAATTAATGGGGGCAATCCATCTGTGGTAGATGAGGGGTGGAGAGTGGTTATTTATATACGACGCCATCTGGGGAATAACGCATTGTGTTTCAAACGAAGATGAGGCAAATAATGCACACCGGGGGAGGCCCTTGGGGTAGTCGTGCATCGTGTTACAAGAAGATAGGATACAAGTTTTGAGTGAAACGTACACATGCAAAGACAAAATGAATCATCCATGTACTTAAGTACAGTACATCCAAATTATGTATGTTCAGAATAAACATATTCTATGAACAGACTGGGATATTTACCGTACGTCTGCTCGATGCCTGAAGGGAAAACTAACATACATTTCCAGCCAATCGACATAAAAAGGAATTTTATGTGAACACAAAAGACAGCAGACATTTTGTACGGGGTCCAGGCTTTGACTTCTGTCCCAACGGACAATGAAAACCAAGAACACATTAGATGCACAGTTCACCGCGAACACAGACACAACCTCACCTGGCATCTCTGCCGGTGCAGTCGGAGGAGGAGCGGCATCCGGCCAACAAGCAGCGCTTACTTCAACTATTCAAGGAAACATGTCAGGATGTGATACGACTGAGCACACAAAGGTTGCTGACATGCATCCGCAAATGACAGAAACACACATGCTGCTTTATGTCAAAGCTACGGCCACTGTCTTGACATGGGACATTCATTAGAGTCACGATTGTTTGCAAGTGCCCTCCCGAGAAAAGCACCTTTTCCATGAGGGAGGACGTCCTGTCCACGTGAGACCCTCCATCTAGTGGCAGGAGAGCAGCTGATGAGAACATAGAGAGGGGATGGTGAATGGCTCCCACCCCCCTGACTGCAGGCTGGAGGCTGAGGTGATGGATGCTGCAGCGGCCGGCTGCTGCTGCTCATTTCCTGCCTCCAGCCTTGAATGGATGCTGCTCTTTTGACGGACATTGCGGGAGACGACTCTTCATTTTCCATTCTCACTGTGATTCCAGACAATGTTTTAAAAACCTGAACCTTCAGTAAATGGACTTCTGTCTCTCCCTCCCTTTGGCCCGGCCCTTTTTTTAATCCACAGTAGATTCAGTCTTCACCTCAACGGGCAACGACATGACAGGAGATATGTCTTGGCTCTCTTTTATTGTGGAAGGTGGAAGACGAACAGTTGCAGTGTAATAGTTTGGGCCGCTGACCAAGTGATTTGAAGACTCGGCAGTGAAGAACCAACTGAGGGACTCGGAGAAACCTTGTGGATCCAGCTCAGATGGACCAAGTGTGGTGATGTGACCAAGCAAACGGCCCACCCGCCGTGGGTGCGGACAATTTATCAGACGAGAAGAAGGTAACGCTGCTCCACAAGTACGCCCACAAGTGCCCTAGAGAGGCAGCGAGGAGACACCCTCGTACACGTTGTGTGTAATTAACCTAAGGCCCCTTCTCTTCTCGTTGCCGTGCTAACGAGCAATCCAGGACTCTTGAGTGACGTGTGATGGGCTCAGGCCATCAATCACGGGCTGTGATCAGGACCAACGAAGGACGCTCCAACGGTCCATCAGACTCCTGTTGGTACCGTATCACCATAATTGATTTTTATGAGGAATATGACAGTACTTATTTTTTTTTTTAAACTATTCTAACGACTGCCCCTGCCTGCTGTTTTCCTGACCAATATTCTCATATGTGACGCAACTGAACGGGCATGCTTCATCTTTTACCAGCACGAGATTCATTATTCAGCGGCCACACATTCTCAGGAGGAACCGCATTACAGTAATTGATATTTGTGTCCTGAGATAGTTAAGTAAAACAACCTCTCTGGCTCAGGGCAGGAGAATTTCCCTGAAATGTAAATGGAGCTCGGAGACGGTTGGGAGTGATTTAAGAGGCGGTGACATCCACATTGTTGTGCTACGTCAGTGAAAGTGCTGAGTGCCGGGAGCCAGATCTGTCTCCCTCTCTCACACGTTCCCTCTGGCTCTCTCCATCACTGTCTCTCTCTTTGTACCCCACCCTCCATTTCCCTCATAACTCACACTCCATCTTCATCTTTATGTGCACGAGGACAAACAGGAAACCAACAAAGGGCGTTTGTTGGATCCTGCTGATCATCCCCTGGAGCCCAGTGGGTTTAGTCAGATATTTGAATAATAGTGGGTATCAACTAGTTACACTAGGTGCTGTCACCACAGAAACATCATGAGAGAAGCTGTTTTCATTTATGACCTAATTTACCTGCACTTGAAACATAAATGTAGTATATTCTATAGTTTGGTTGGTCTGTTTCACATGACTGATGGATGTTAATCTGACAAGAATATCAGAACCTGTGTTGGTTTATTTAAGGTTTTAAATGACAGCAACATCAGAGCGTGAAGCCAAACGCTGCGTGTCTTTGTGCAAACGGAGCCATATGTTGTGTAGGTGCTGCAAACAACCCGTGCTAAACCCGTGTTGGTGGAGCCGGCCAGTGTGACTCTGCCGTTTATAGAGAGGTAATTCCTCTTCTGGAAATTCTTTCATGATTGTTTCTGATTTTCTGACAGAGTTGGCACGTCAACGAGAGATAAATGAGGTGATTTAGCGTGGCAGTCAGAGATAATTACGACGGGAGGCAAAGCGTTCACATCCTTGTATGGTAAGATCTGAACACCGTAATAAAAAGGGATAAAAATAGATGATGTCTCACGTTTGATGAGGGGAAGGCGCTCGTGGAGACAACGACTGTAGAGGGAATCTCAGCTCTTGTTAACCTAAAATATGCTGAATGCTTCATTCTTCAAACAAACTCGCTGCTTTGATCATTCGGAGGTCTTTGGAAGTACAGAGCAACAATAGAAAACATGCTAATTTATTCCAAAGAAAAGTTGTAGCACATATTTACAATTAAATGTGAATTACCACAGGGAACGGCCGCTCACACATTTCTATTCCGCTCTCTGTGGCGGCTGAACAGGAGCGCAACCAAATCAGGCGTACGCCTGCATTCATGTAATGGAACAAAACAACAAAAAAAAGCCTCATTTATTTGCTTATCTGGCCTTGGTGTGTGTGTGTGTGTGTGTGTGTGTTTGTGTGCAAGATCCAGTGTGTCACGTCTTAGTGTCAGTGGGAAGTCGGTATCGCAGCAGATCTCCAGGTCATTTACCGGGGTGGGTGGTTTCATTAGTCTTCTTTGCAACA
>CAAKHB010004030.1:49354-65866 GCA_901007665.1 Aeoliscus strigatus
CCCCCCCCCCTCCCAGGACCCCTCACTTGTCAAGTGCTGTTTAGTGATAAACATGTGGGATCCGTGTTTGGATAGCTGAAGCTCAGATGTCACCTTGTGTCGATCATCACGAGAGAAGTTCAGACAAAAGCAGGAAGTGATATTAAAGGACGAAGGCTGATCTCAGGTGATCCCCGTTAATGGAGAAAGGTTATGAGGGAGCATCAACAATTATGAAGGGAAAACCCAAGTCACTTCACACTGAACATGATGTAGAATACATGTAGAATAAATTAGTTCCAATCTTTTAATGGAGATGTGATAAGAACAGGACACAAGTGGATCAAATGTAAGGACGTGAACTCCTCTGCTCTACATGAGAATTTGTTTCTGCAGGAAGGCCCGCTGTGTTTATTCCTCCCTCATCGTACATTCATGAGATGTACCGATGGCCTGACAGGGAGGGAAATGCGCAGCCCGAACGTTGTGCCGTCTACAAACACGTCAGGGATTCGTCATCATACTTTCTCGCTCGAGACAAAAAAAAAAACGTCCTGTTGACCTTGACTGCTTTGTTTATAAAAAGGAGTTTGCATGAATGAATACAGATACAGTAAGACAACTCCTGTCGGTCACGGGGCTAGCGTTAGCATAGCGTGATTGTCCTCCCCCTGTCATGTTGGGTGTCACTGGAAATCAAATGGTCTCTGGTCCAACGCTGACATTCTTCTCAAGGCCCAATTTCAATTCTACCATGAAACAGTGGGATATCCTTCGATCAGATGTGGTGCACGTTTGTGTCCTTCAGCGATTTCGACATTGTCATTTCAAGGTTTGTAGTTTCCAGTTGGACAGAGGGTTGTTGTTGTGTTGTTTTTTTTCTTTTTTTAAATAATGCCATCGTCCTTCTCATTCCTTCAATAAAACTGAAAAAACCAAAGTTAGAGTTTGCCAGTTTTTCCTCTATGTATGGTAATTCCACACTACCAACTCACACACACACACACACACACACACACACCGCTTTCCACAGCCCAATTAGGCTTCCACAGAACGGTACAACGCTGCTGAAAAGCCCGGAGCAGTACGGTGACTCTAAATGCCCAAGGTGTGTTATTATCTTGTATTAGTGCACCACCTGCCTCGCCATAATGGTTAGCTAATTGGCTCAGTGCGTGTCTTGAAATAATGATAAAAATAAGGATTTTTTTTTCCCCCCTTTGATTAAGGAAGCACATCAAGTGAGTGAGAGCGAGGCCACCGAGATTTACACAAAGTGCACTTCATGGCTGCACTTCAGAGCGCCGTCGACCTACTGAAGGGAACGCATCATGCACGCAGCACAATCAGACCTGCATGTTAAGTGGCTGCGCACGTGCTTGTACATGTGGGACGCTGTGCATTTAACATGGGCAATATTTTTGTAGGTTTTTATCTCAGGCCCAATCCATAAAATACAGAGTAATGTCAAGCACCTGAATGAGGCACACAACATGAGCTCGATATTTGTGATATTCCTTTTTTTTTTCTCCACCATTTAAAACAGCGAGACAAAATAAAATTGGTCAAAATCAGATTTATCTCATATAAACATTTTGTGAGCCCAAAAAATGAAGTTATTTCCAAATTGTAATCCCCTCCAAAAAATACCACGATATTTGACTGTATCACTGTTTTCCGCTGTCGACAGAGGGATGATGGTGACATTCCATCCAGCAGGTAGTCATTACTACCACTAATGGAAGTTTTCCTGGGTCAGATAACGCATCAACCTTCTCTTCGTCTCTACGCCACGTCCATAAACTTTCATGGTGTGGATCATTTTTCCAGTGGATGTAATTAAGTGCAATGTGATCCAGCTCGTGAACTTCCTGACTGTGGTTCCTTGTGGCGCTAATGATCATTTGAACATCTTTGATCTCATCCAGTTGGTTTTTACACAGTTGTCTGCTGCAGGGAACCCTGTGCTGTTTGCCCGAGGGGGGGGAGATGATTCTCAGCGTGAGACATAAGAGACGATATTTTCCGTTTGTTGGAATCCAGCAGGAGGACTGGGAGGAGGATCTTCCTTTTGCGTTTCATGTGGTCATACCTCTGACTGTTATTTTATTTTGTTGTGTTGTTTATTTCACTTTTACAGCGAGTTTACCTGCAACATTGGAGCTTCAACCAACTAAGGCCCTCACAGATTGACCCACATATAATAACCCCACTGACAACAAACAGGGTTAAAGCATTGACCCAAATGAATAAGTTCTTATCGAAATGACTGATCGTCACCTTTAACCTCTGGGTATTGTACCTGTGAAGGATGTCTCAACAGTGTCTAGACTATGTCCTTCAGCATATTCCTGCATTTTATTTCACTCAAGTGTATGAAATGATATGTAACTCAGAACTAGTTGTTGCTGCTGCAAATGTCCATTTTTTCCAATTTCAATTCCTTGATACTTTTCAGAGCGGTCTATTTGTTTCTGCCCTCTCCTCCTGTAGACTCAACTATCCGCGGTGCTCCATCCGTTGGTCCGTCCTCTCATTTAGGGCTTACACACTGAGCCCTCCAGAGATTTCAGAGGGAGATTGCACTCGTCTGTCTTTGTATAATGTGCTCCCACACCCAGCAGTTGTGTCCTGTCAGTGGGGGACACAAGCGCTTTTATTTGACAGGCAGTTGCCCCATAATTTACGTTGTTCTATTTTGCAGTTATTGGTTAGATCCTTTCCACTAAATATTGCTCCTATCACGGCCATTTAGGTCCCCGTGAGTCCTTTCAACCCCCACAGGGTACACAGGGGGAGGAGACAGGGCACAGGTTGAAAAATACAGGAATTATCCTTTAAGTAGTGACTTGCCTCATGTCTGCCGAGTCCCAGGTTGCCTTTAGCTTCAGCTCGTGGGTCGGGCGCTTGTCAGTAGGATAAATAGTGAGGGGAGGATGGCTAATTGTGGAGGTTGCTGGGGGGAGTCCCCAGGCAGAGGAGATAGCAGCTCTCCACCGGGACCTTATCAATGAGTAATGACCTTGGCTGTCTTCCTTTACACATGTACGTACACAAAGACACACGGCCGCACACGCACTCCCCGGACGGACGGTGACATCGTCTCAAGGTGACGACACGGGCAGAGTGGGTACAGGTGGTAAAGGTCAGGTTGCATCGGGAGGCCGAGGAGAGTGGCCGTTCAAACTGTCCATTAGTAGCGTTTCAAAGATGGACTCCTGGGGTTCGGAGTTGGATTACTCGCACTCTGCTGAAAGCAAAGTGAGGGAAAACGTTTCACGTCAGAGCCATGTGGGGGAGGGGGGGCTATGAGACACTGCTAGTGGTCGAGTCTGCTTGCGCTTAAAAGTAATACGAACAACACGAACATATCTAACATGCTGGGTTGTTTTGTCTGCATATAATGAATGAAGACATGAATATCGGTGTAAGCTGGAGTTTGTCTGTATTTCCTACCAGTAGTTGTACAGGTGGGGGAGGCAGAGAGCAGGAACGACACAACGGTAAAAGGTCTAAGACCTCACGGACCTGTTTAGTTTTTGGACTGTTGGCTATATTTGCTGGCATTTTAAAATGCACATCATGTTTCGTCCACTACAACTCTTATTGTGAAACTCCCATTTACATGTTGTCCAATATGTATTCATATGGGTATAAAATTCAATGACTTATCTTTGGAGTTCCAATTTACACAAACCTTTCGGTTCACAGGTTCATTATATTCCTGAATTAAACAAATCTCTGTTCTGACTGAATGTGTGTGTGTGTGTGTGTTGGGGGGTGAGAACAGAGGGAAAATGGAGAATTGGAAACAGAAAAACAACGAGTCGAATTGTTCTCCTGAAGTTGCAAACCAATTGTTTCAACTTATCTTTTAATGCAATAGCTGACAAAGCTGCATGCTCTGTTGGGTAAAGATTTACCCATAAAAGGTTATAAATTCCACACCGGCACAATAATAGTGGAAACACATCTACACCCAGATCAGTGATTAATAATTTACAGCGTGATGGCTTACTACAGCTAAATAAAGTGGGTGGGGTTGGGGCATGTTTATACCTCCAGTATTGTTGCCTGGCTGGCAGTTCTTTTTCATCCTAACCCAGTTTTCAGACGAGTGCGTTTCACCTTGGAGCGTGAGCCGAGGCGCTATTCAAATGGGGATAAAGTAGGCTGACAGTCAACTTCCCCCCACAGATATGTCCTGCTTCAAACCTAAACATCTCCTGGAAAATAAAGAAAGAAATAAATCCTCAACAAGCAGAGGAAGGAGAAATACTAGCCCTGCCGCATCCTCCAGAGGATAACAAGAATAATGCCTTCATTTGCTGCAGGGCCTCCTCACTGCAGCGGGTAGAGACATGGCTTTTATGGCTGTAGTATTTCTGATTGGCATCCTAGTACGGCCATTTGAATTATTTAATACAGCGCCTATTCCCTGGAGGAAAAAGAAATATGTTTGTGTTACTGTGATTGTTTCAGCAATACAACGCTTCTTGACCAATAATAACACAAATCCTGGAACTGACCGAACCACTGATTGAGCAAAGCGAAGCCGAAACTTTTCAGAAGATTCCAGGTGAAATTGATCAAACGATGAGCAGAGTTTATCTTCTCTTCGCACAGAAGCCCCGAGGTGAATCAGTCAATCCGGAGATCACAACAGAGAAAAGAGAAGATATTGATAGGATCTGAGCCTTGGCCTTTTCACGGACCTGATCCATTTCCTGCTGCTGAGGAGACAGAAAGAGAGAAGATCAGAGCGATGAGTTTGTCTCTCTTGTGTCTTCATCTCTTCCCAGAGCCCGGTGAAGGAGAGTTACAAGATATCTCACCCCCCCCCATCAATGTTCATCAGCTTCCATAGGAATTATAGAAAAGACCTCCACTACGATGAACCACAGCAAGTATAACCATCGTAGATTCATCGAGACAACATAATAATCTCTGCGTACGGGTGGGTGGCAACAATAATATTAGAGCTATCTAGTTTTAGACGTATGACATCATCAGCTGGACGGGACCAGTTGGACCAGGACCAGTCTCATCTCTGGCACCTTCACCTCTGCTTCCCCCTTCGTTATCAGGACTGATCGCCTCAAGCCCGTCTGACCTTGGCGAGCAGATAAAAGAGCAGACTGATAAGCTGGATGGGTTTGGTGAAGGCAGAGCACGGAGGACTAGCTTGCTATGAGTTGTATTTTTTTTTTTTGTAAACTCTGGCTTTTGGAGAACCCTGATTTAAATTGCCAGGGAAATCCTCTGGGACACTTTATGATAGATGAATCACACTATTCTACCAGGGGGAGGAGATGAATTCTGCGATGACCTGTTTTTGCAAATTTGGCCCCAGGGAGAAGAAAGAAGAAGCCAGGAAACGTAGGATTTTTAAAGAGAATCACTGTTGAGCCGCTGCCATGACATTCCAGCGTTGATTTGGGATTATGTACAGACACGTGGATTAATCAAATGGAATAAGATAGCAGGTTCTCCCTTTAATAAACAGTTTAATTCAAACCTTGTTTCATGCTCGTTTACATTATTTAATGGTGTTAATCCTTGAAAAATGACAACATTTGTGCAAATTATGCTTTAAGTAGCAATGTCAGCAACACAACATGGCAGCTAGCCCTCAGAGGCCTGTCAACATGCTGTTGGTTCACACCTTACCGATGAACGTCACTCTGGGCTCCTGTGTTCAATGTTTTTATTCCAACTTTGTCATCAGCGTTTGTCCCTTGTTTTCTCAATGTGGGCGTGTAAACTTTAGACAATTGGCCTGAAATGTGCGCATGGTTGAGGTGACGGCAAAGCTGGACAGAGCGTAAATAAATGTGATGTAAGGAATCAAAAGCTTCGATTGTGGCTGCAGGTTATTAGCGGGAGTGAGGAGACGGCTTGTGAAAGGCAGACACTAATAACCAAACTCTGTGTGCCTCCATGTCCCCTCCTGGACACAAACTAATGAGAAGTGACCCTTAATTGTGTTGTTCTGTAAAGGTGGCACGATGTCAGCAGAGAACAACAGGAACGACAGGCGTCTGTGTTTATTCACGAAAACACCACTGATTGGAAGGAAAAGCTCGGGCAGCGCCCAGATTACAATGTTTAAGATGTGACCCAAGAACACACGGAAGGTTGAACGGCTTGAAACGTCCTCCAGGTGCTCGAGGATATGTTACTTTATGGCTCAACCATTTCCTCCAATGATGACAGATGTGTCTCAGCTCTGATTGGGCGGTTGCTGTGAGGGGCTCTTGACCTTTCAGATGGAGCCCATGTGGCCCGATTCGGTTGGCTGGTTAACATCCTGTCAAACACGAGTCTGTGAGGCGCGGAAAAGCGGCATCCCTTCAGAAAATGTCAAACAGTAGCGGCAGGTCTTTGCCTGTGCTGTACCGTGATGTTATTTTGACAATTCTCGGCTGGGGTTAACGCAAGTCTTTGGGCTGACGGCAACAACGCTGATTTGCACTCAAATCGCTTGCTCAAATAAACAAAGGTCGATACAGATGATCCGATTTAGATAAAGTATAGAGTTTCAGAAGTAGACAACAAGAACAGAAGGAATCTTTGAAGCCAAATCTCGACAGAGGGAGTTCATGTTGCACAGGACACCGCCAGCAAAAGCTCCAATTAGTCAGTTAATTCATCTTGTATTAATACTTTATTTGTGATTCATGGAGCTGACTACTGGCTCGACACTTGCATTTCATTAGTTTTGATTTGTGGAGATGAGAGTCTCAGACTGCCACTGATGGCCGAGACCAGACGAGTGGAAAAGCTGTGAAGAAGTTGGAGTTTGAACCGTTTCAACTGTGTCTCCTCGTCTCTGACAAGGAGACGAGGATTACTATTCAACACAGTCCTCATCGTCTAACTTTCTTCTTGAAAACAGCGACATTAGGTAACTAGCAGGCTGGTCTGACACGTTGGATTTACACTATAATATGTCAATAACTCTTCAGTGCATCACTTTGACGTTTTCCACACATTGTTTGCTCAAATTATCAAACTTTTTTTTCAGTAAATCAACAGTGATGTTTTCCCCATCAAACTACAAGTATGCCAACATGCCACTCCTGCTAAATATTAGCTTAGCTTAGCTCAACATGGTTGGCATCGATGTCAAACATCGGCCATCTCTGCCGGGCAGCTGACAACTCTTAAGGTAGCATCAGTTTTCACAAAGGAGCAGCTTCTCTCCTCATGCATCATTGATATTCCACAGCTTGCTAAGCGGCAGCTAGCGTATTTCTGTGATGAAGTGCCTCCACCAGGAGCAGGCGTAGGTTATTTCAGGCTCATACTCACACACCAATAACGTGCATCAGAATACCGACAATAAAATGTGTTGAATATCCACTGCCACCACACAGAGACCGGTGCTCCCCTCCACCTGTTTGTGTTTCAAACACCATGCGGCGTGTGAACGTGTGATTGTCAGCTGTGAAGCACCGATGCCCACCTGCTCGGGGTCTTACAGCTCACTCGCTCAAACAGGTGCATGGTACAAAGGATTAAATCGCCGGGTTTGCGTTCTTCGACCCTGCGTGAGTTACATCTTCTGGCCAGCCTCCAAGAAACGTACAGCAGCAAGAAAACACTAATAAAGTGATATAATTAGCATAGTTCAAGCAACATTTCCCATCCCCACCTGCAGCGCGAGCGCTCTGTTTTTTTCCTCCGCCAGCAGTGTCATATTGATAGGCCCCCTGCCTTCACTGATGTCAACATGAATAACTCAACACCATATCGTCTCCTCGGTTTATGTCCAGCAGGAGGTGTCGGAGCTGCCTGTGCCTGTTGTTATGATAATGAATCTGCCCTGGGTCTAACTGAGGTTGGGTCTTTCTTTTCTGATTAAAGACAAGGTGAAAATTGCCTTTGTGTTGCGGCGGAGACGGGGCGGGGGCAGTCAAGGGCAACTCTGGTAAATGTTTTACTGCCAGACTTGAGAAGTAAACCGGAGCGCCGTATACACAGAGCGTGTTTAGATTGTCTGTTTGCACAGTGGCTGGTTGACGGCGGGGCTTTGTGTTTTTAACCCATGCCGATGGACACTGGCTGGTACCTGCATGCATCATGGACGGCTCTGGAGGTTAGCGTTCCTTGTGCATGTTCATTTGTGTGCAGCATACACATCATTTGTTTTCCATGTGAACGCCATGTTCTCTTACAGATGTGCATCAGTTGTCTGGGAGGGGATACAAATACGTCACAGGTTTGTGACATCCTTTGCTCGACAGCATCCGCCACTTCCATCTACTTAACTGTCGAGTCTATTCTAGTCTAGTTTTCAGGAATATCCTTTTGCTGAGTGTAACCTGACCAGTCAAGAGACCCAACTTGTGAGTCAAAGGGACAGTCTCCATCTGCCGTCGTTGATGTTTGTCTCCTGAAGGTAAAATGGAGGCACCGGTGAGCAACAGGCGCTGCTTCCTTTCCTTTTATGGGCTTCGGTTCCCTGCGGGTCGACCGTCATGAGCTCGATATTTTTCTTAGAGCTGTACATTTTCCTCGTCATTTGAATAAAACTCTTTTTCATCACTGGGCTGTATCTGCATTAGTCTTCGGGGATATTGAATAGCTTTATTGGCTAGTACAAATACCAATCAAATCATTATGATACAGTCGGGGCGCTTTCATGCATTTTTAAGCCACTTTATACCCAGTGAGGCGAGTAATGTGACACTGTATTGTTTGTGATAATACTACTGATTCCTAAATGGGATGTGTGTTGGTGTTGAAGGCATAAACGTGCTTGTTTATCTATATCAAAGAGAGCTAGTGTGTCTCTGAGAGATGAGCTGCTTTGCGTGTTGGCTCGGGAATTGATCGGCTGCATGCATTAGCAGATTGCCTATTGATGAGGGGGAGATTTATAATGCTCTGATTGATGGCAGCAATCTGGGGGGGATAAAGGAACCAGTGTGCGCCTGCTCTGCTCAGCGATGGCTGTAAAGTCTTGATTTGCAAGCTCGTCAGCAATCGGCACATTTAACGGGTCCTCGTCACCGGCCACGACCGACAGATCATGTGTCCAGTGAAGTCACATGTCGGGAGCGTTGAAAGCAGCCTGAGTGAAATGCAGTGTTTTTGTTGTCACACATAAAGCGCCGCCAGAGGAGGTCCGTGAAGCCGTTGCTGTGACGTCAGCGCCGACACTGAGTAGAATTGTAACTGAAAATGTCATGTCTGGAACCAAAGCGAGTCGAGTCGACCCAGGAGTGTGGTGGACACCTTCAGGATCCCGAACATAAACTGGCAAAGACCAAAACCGCCAGGGATGCGAGAACAAACAGGCACTGAGTGAGTAAAAGTGGATCTGGCAAAGCCACCTAGCAGCAACAACAACTCCGTTGTTGCCTCAGAAAACACAGAAGTTTCTGGCATTGTTGTTTGTGTTATTGTGTGACATCAAAAGTAACACCAGTGATTCACGCGGTAAATTATTGACTGTTTTTGTCAGACAAACACCCACGTCCATGATCTGGACCGTGTTCAGGAGTTTGAGCTCATCCTGGTTCGTGTTGCTGCATGCGCAGTTTTCTCAGTCATCATCACACCTCTGCTCGTAGTTACCATGACAGTCATTGACCATGTAGCAACTGACAGAGGACCAGAGAGAGAACTGTTGTCGTCTCTAATCACATATTCAATCCAAAAGTCCAAAAGTTTGGTGTGTAACTAGTCCAAAACATCCCTAGGTCCGTCACAGTCCTATAGGTCGGCCATACTTTCACTCTATACATCCACATAAACTCTTGACAGCATCTCATTGTCCATTAATCAGCCCAACTGGACTCGTTTAGACCGTCATCTGCAGACAAACAAAGGAGCTTCATGGAGTAAAAAACGTGACGTAACATTCAATCAGATCCGGTCAATCACTGACTGGAGGGGAATCCTGCGATAGCACGGCGACTGCTTCCACCTTCCACCCTCACCCTTGTCTCCACCCACAACCTCTGCCCCCCCCCGTCCCTCAAGCCATGCTGAGGGAATCTAATCACTCGTATTAGATTGCAGAAGCTGATACCAACTTCCTACAGTATCCATACTAAAAGTGATAGGATTGGATCCAGCGGGACGTGCCACGACTCCTAACCAGCGTCCAGGATTTTTTATCTGCCCTTGGCGATTCTCAACCATCGGCCAATTTCCTCCGTGGTTTTGATGGGCAGATAGTTAGCCGGGGTTAAATGATGGTTACTGGTTCTCAGAGTTTGCTTTTCTAGAGTTGAACAGAGATGAACTCGCTTTGTCTCATAACGAATTCAGAGGGAAAAAAATAGCATCATTTAGCATGTATTAGCATGTAACATTATGGGCAATTTAATATAAGTTCCAGACATATTTGACACATTTTGTCCATTCCATTATTTTTTAGATCCTAAATGTCAGAGGAACGACATGAGTGTTGACTGATGTCTCTATTATACATGAGAAGAGAGAGAGAGAAGAGTGTGCGTTGCATTAATTAGCAAAACCAAAGAACATTTCTGCATCTGCACTGTAAATACATGCACACTAACTCACAGGACGGTAAATGTGTCCACCCTCTTGGAGGGATTGCGGCCTCCTCCTGGACAGAATAAAGAAATGTTTCTCCACAGTCTGCGATCTGCATGCTGAGCAGTTCCTCCACTTCCTGCTCCCGCGAAGCAAACAAATGCCTGCACTGATTCACCTGACACAGCTGCATATTCCCACCACGTCCGGGCTTAGTAAAGAATAGAGGGGGAACAGAAGGCCATGTGATCACAACCATGTCGGCCATGTCTCTACAAGCACTGGTCTGACTATCGGTTCCACCCCGAGGTGGAAGCTTTACCACGCTTCATTGCTGAGGTGATTTCCTCTTCACCAGAGTAATAAATATGCTCATAAATTAATTGGAGATAGAAAATCTTGTGGTCTTGTTTGCTATGTTTCTATGAATTGGGTCAGCGATGATTATCTGTATCTATTTCTATGTTTCTAATATACTCACTTTGCACTGTAATCAGTTCTATTTTAGTGGTTATGTTATGTGATTAATGATATAATTAGGTGCTTTACTTGATTTATGGGGTATCTACATTTTTCTCTGTGCATTATTCAGTTATATTTGCCTGCTTCAAATAGCCTAATGTGACATATGTTCCTGACATTATTCAAACAGGTGCTCAACACATTATATTGGATTTTGGTTGTGCTGATGATAAATATGAAATATACATGAGAGTGGCAGAAAATGAATTCATCTTTGTCTGCTGATTAAGGTTTTGCTTTGTGCAATGACACCTCAAAGTGACTGGAAGAGTGTGGAGTTTGGCTTTTTGACCGTCGCCCTGTTTTTTTTTCTCAGATATGCTGATGAGAAGGTGGAGTTCGAGAGCAGCGCTGGTTTGGTCAGACACAGACGGGACGGGTCAGTTAGCTGATAGCCGGTCTCTGGAGCGGATCCATTCCGCTGTCAGTGGGACCGTAATTGGAAAACGACGCCACGCCATATTGACGAATGCTTGAAACTAACAATCACACTCATTTGGACGCTGAAGTCATAAATCCAGTGAGAAACGGGTCAGAGGGCTGACACAGGCAGACATCTTGGCAAACAAAGTGCAGCCTCAGAAAACAAAGAATTCAGTTGGTACTGGGATGAGCAGGTTTGACAGTTACTGTCCACTTTGGATATTTAAGACCAATGGCAGAGCAGGAACTTCCAGGACCACTGCCAATGGAGATGTCCTTCATACTCACACTACTACCACTCACTTTGAGCTTTGCAACTCCTTTGAAAAGATCAGGGATCTTAAAAATTTTCTTCGGAAAATGTTTGGAAATATGCGCGTTCAATTTCGTGCCAAAGACGCTGTGGAGATGTTGCATCTGGACTGTTTCTGTCAAATGAGAAGTATTAGCAATGGAGAAAAACTGGAAACGGTTTTCCGATGCCAAGAAAGGTTATTATAACTTCAGACAATATACAGTATATATACAGTATATATAGTAGTTATTGATTAAGTCTTAATACACACAAGGACACGGGTGACAATTCCACTGAGGAAGGAACCTCATCTAAAGGAAGTTAAATTGTCTTTAACATGAAACTATAAAAAAATACTTTGCTTTGTTGGGCCAGATGAGCTTGAGTTGCTTTTAATCTGAAAATATACTGCTGATTTTTTTTTTTTTTTTTTTTAAAGGGGGGGACATCACTTGTCAGTGTTTTACGCGGCATCACAGGATGCTGCAGCAGTGGGAGGATGGAACAGGATGTGAAACTGTGGGCTACTCATGCACACACTCCTGTCAGGCACACAAAGTGCAACTACAGAGAAAGTGAAAAGAAGTAACTATAAATAAAATGTTATGGCGAGAGGGCAGGGCAAAAATTGGAGGAAACGGTGGAATAAATCAATGCACGACTGTAATTTGGCTGCTGGGCAAAATCGCAAATTGCCGCTGGACGACTCTCTGAGCTTCGTACTTCACTTGGCTCACGGCGTCTCCTCCCTCGGCTGCTTCCTCAGGTAGTCCAGCCCTCATTTGAGCTCCAATCCTCTTTAGATAGATATTGACCTATGCATCCATCCATGCTGAAGCCTGGATGATCCCCCCCACACCAATCAGACGAGCAGGGGGAGCTGGAGGAAGAGAAGGGAGTAGGAGGAGGAAGAAAAGGATGAGAGCCGAAGAAGGGAGAAAATGAGGCACGACGGCAGATGAATGAACCAGTAATGTTCATGAACTTTCCAATTAATGGGACATTTGGGGAGTGTACAAATCTGACCGTTGTGGATCTGTGTGCTGCTGCAGGCGCTGAGCATCGATCAGCGTATGCACACGTACAGGGGTGAGGAGGGGTGAGGAGGGGGGAAGGTGTTAGAGAGCCGACAGCTTTGACGGTGGCATATCACGGAAAACCCTTCATACGACATTGACTGGCCAACGAGAGAAGTCAGAACATGTGGAAATTAAAATAGGACATGGAAAGTTCCGCTACAGTCCATCTCACACGTTGGAGTCAAATGATCATTGGAAACAGTGGTATGTGGCAGGTATTTAGTCCTCCTGCACAAAACTGTATACTCCCAGTGTGCAAACAGTCTGTGTACCATGTTGAGACTCAAAGGGCTCAGGCAGACACACAACGCTTATGGATGCTCAACGCAGTCACGTATCCAATGAGCTGATTGTTATATCCAAACAAAACACAAAGTCACTCACGCAAATACAACTGTTGACGTAGGGGGTAACATCCAACGACCAACGATTGACCGTTGATGTTCCATGTCTAAGTAGCTACATGTGAACACCAGCAGACGGTTTAAAAACATGTTCAAGAACGCAGTGAAAGAATATTTGTGTCCATATGTGTTTGCTCAGTGGTTAATTAGTCCCGTACAGACCGTGTAACCCGTCTCCACAGACGTCCTGTACATACACGGCGCCTGGTGTCACCGGCAGACACCCAGACCAAGACTTCCTCCTCTGATTGCAAATAATTGCCCGCGGCAGATTTATATAATGAGCGAAGCAGGGAGTAAATCCACATGGCAGATATGTGACACTCGTCTGTAGAATCCACTGATCTGATTTCATCTTTTCTTTCACTGAATGAAACGTATCCAAGTCAATAAACGACAAAAAAATCATTTTAAACGACTATAAGCAACAGTTGGTGAACTAAAGGCCGATGAAATGTGGTTGTCTGAGCAGCAAATGTGATGGAGCCAATTTATTTCCAGTGGTTCACTTGGCTCTGGTGGAACTGGATCGCTCTCAGAGCGCATTAAAGGCTTCTGAACATGCCAAGACCTCACTGAGATTGCACTGCCTCCGCTGTAATGTCCGAGCCAGCACATCTGACCTTGGAACACGGCTGGACCATTGTTTAATTAAATTCTATCTCTCTGATACCTGCTCCGGCACCGGAAAAGTGAAGATAAGCGCACAAAAGGAGAGTGAAAGAGAATGAAAAAAAAGGGGGTTTCATGCAAAAAGTCTGTGAAATCGCTCAGGTTCGTCTCTCTTTTGTCTGCGTTCGCTGAGATCGCATCCTTATCTGTTGTCTGTTACTAGTGTCTGTGCCTGAACATCCGTCGCTGGTTGACAAGAAGCCGTCGATGGGAAATGTAAATTTAAAAAAGGAAAAACAACGAGATCAGAGTAAAGTCGATTGATCCCGAATCAAATTCTACCAAACGTTGAGTGATGATGGTGGAAAGAACCCGTCCAGGCGTGTGTGTGTGTGCACGTTCGGGGTGTTTGTGGCAGCGGAGGCTGCTGACGCCGTCAATTATTGATGAAGTCACATGTTAGTCAATAATGTAAACGTGCAGACGACCACAGAGGCTTGTGACAACCAAACACACGCACTTGTTCTTCGCAGACACACACACCAGCCGTCATTCACGGACGAATGAGGGCAGCCGTGTGTGTGTGCACACACACCCGGACCGGCACACACATTTAATGGCTCCATCTGCTCTCACCTGAACACTCTGAACTGGAGTCAAGTAAATTACCGATGATGCTCTTTGCTCCTTCTTTTTCTTTCCTTTGCATGCTCTTTCCCGGCGAGCCGCTGCAGAGAGTGCGATCAAGTCAACAATGCCCCGTTCTTGTGAACCGGCCAAAAACCAGGAGGGACTCTGAGTGAGCTGGTGTTTGACCAGGGTGGAGGGAGATCATCCTCCATGACAGGCATTAATGGGATGGATGAGACAATGGGTGTGAGGTTGAGTCTTTGACTGTTTATGTGTTGATGGTTACAGTGTGCCCCCCCACCACACACACACCCATACACTCCACTGTGGCTTTGGAATACGCCTCCAATTAAAGCCTGCGTTGTCAGTCAGAGTCAGTTCCAACAGTTCTTGGTCACCTGCTGCGTTCCTCTTCTGCTCTCAGTCTGGACGTATGCTACGAGACAAAACTAAACAAAACAAAAAGAGGACCTGCAGCCCACAGAAACGCCCTCCACGGGTGGGGGGGTGAGTCCAAAGCGTCACAGAAAAACAACCGGTGCTGTTATTTACAGGTTTCCACGACGATCGTCACACATCGTTCCCCCCGCTGAGTCCGCTCCCGTCCCTTCTTCTCAGGCTTCTATCCCAAGACCCCGGTAGTGTTATTAACGGCATCTTCTGCTTCCTCCTCCTCCTCCTCCACCTTCTTCAGGAGGGAACTACAGGCGCCAATTATCGTTCACCCGAAGACTTTAACGCTTAATTACATCCAGCGTCTGCTTTAACCCTTGAAAGGACTTTGACAAGATATTGGGTTGTTTTGATCATCATGTGTACTTTTACATGTTTTAAAGTGAAGTAGAACTGTGTCAGATTCGTGAGAAATGTCCCACTTTAGTGTGGTATACTATTAGGTATAGTATTATTCATTTATTATAGTATAAGTTTATAAGTTTGTACAATAACAACATGAATAAAATGGGTGTGATGCCTATTCTTTTTCCATTCACCATCGATGTGTTGCCATGACAACCATAATAACACGGTATGACAAAAACCGTATCGCCATCCAAACATAGACAGAACAGTGTCTGGTGATGGAGCTGGTGGGTTCCACCCCCGGTCAGATACGACCCCGGCAGCTGTCAATCACCACTCTTACACACGTACAAATGGCACAGTGGTGAGTTTGTGATCCCACCCGCTGACGGGGAGCAGGTTGGATCTAACTCAACTTGAGATCTTTTGTGGGTGGAAACAGATTTCATATTTCCAATCAGGGACTGCTCTCCCACGAGGAACCATCACACAGTACGTGGCAATAACATTCATAACACCGACTGTAATAAACACACTGAGGACAGACTCCATTTCAACATCCTGCATAAAAGACGCATTCCATCACAGAAAAAGCAATAAACTAATAGTTGTATATTTATTTCAACATCAGTCAGTCAAACTTTTTTGACAACGGCGGAGGGGAAGTGTATTCCCAGGTAATATTGCTCAGCAGAGATAGCAGGAAATGAAGGGAAGAGCGGAATAAATACAATCAAAAAGTAATAACCCCTCCCTCTAATGGAGCCTGAGAGGGCGGCCAAATAAATACAGACATATGTGTGTTTCCACTGACAGCTAGACAAATTAATAACACATGATAGCGACAGCTCGGGTTAACGCCGGCGCTGCACATCATCACAACTATACGGAAGATATGAAAGGCTGCATGAGATTCCTCCGAGACATAAAAGAGGATCTGGCTGCTCCGCAGAGCTGATTTCAAATGTACTCATTGGATTGGAAATGAACATTTATCCTGATTAAGTCACCCTTTTTTCTTTTTTTTGGTCTGGCTTTTGAATGACATATCTGCATGTTTCAGGGAGGGGGTGAGTGAGAAAAGATGGAAACAAATGTGAGAATTGAGTGAGAAGAACCCGTGCTGATTTTATTCTCATTGTGAACCAGCACCACCGTCGTTTCACCTGCACCTTGTGAGTGTGTGTGAGTCTGGAAGCGTTGTCCTAACAGATGGGGAGGGAGGGAGAGAGAGGAGACAGAGAGGAAGAGA
>CAAKHB010004031.1:0-16227 GCA_901007665.1 Aeoliscus strigatus
CCATGTCTGCTGTTTGTCCTCCTGGGGAATCGGCGTAAATAAAGCAGCATAAATTTACATCATTGATACATCAACAAAGTCATTGATCTCTTCCTTCCAAATGGTTCCTGAAGCTTCTTTTCTGTTGTTTGGACAATCAGTTGGATGACGTTTGTCGCCCTTCTGAGATGTGTTTAACAGTGTCACGTGTGGAATGGTAGATTCTTCACGTACCATGGACACATGGAGGATGAGGAAGTAGTTTGTGAGCGCACCTGGTTGATGGATTTGAGCTGCAGAGCATGTTGAACACCAGGGAAGAAACAGAACCCGAAAAGCAGCAACTGAAGCAGAGAAGAAGAGTGATGTGGGAACAAAAGCATAAAGAGGTTCAGCACGCATGTTTTAATCAATTCCACTGCAAGCACAGGAATATCCCCATCCTCGGGGAAATGTTCTCGTTCCATCTTTTGGCAGCGTACCATTAATATTTCACATTTCCATCTCACAGACGCTTGTTGTGACACGACAGACGGGCGTCACACTGATGAATCTGACAGCGTGACTGAACTTCCTGTTCAACACCGCAAAGATGGAAAATAACGAAGCAGCGTCCACTGTGGTGTCAGTCGGGGGTCGGCGCGGCTCGACAAACCTGATTGATCAAATACGATCCGTGATGATGCAATCATCTCAACTCAATCAAAGCAAAAAACAAAGCGGCAAATATATCTGTTAGGAAATAGGTTGATCTCCAACAATCATGTAGAATCAAGTAGAATAATGTGCTCATCACATACTTTAATTCTCATGTTTACTTAGGTTTTATCATTATCATCATTAATTCTGTAAATCAGAGAAATAAAGAGCAGAGTGCTGAGGAAACACCAGAGGGATAAAACCGTTCAGAGGACTGGCTGAATCGGACAGATCAAATAAAATCGCTGCGTGCACGTCACATGGCAGAATCCCGTTATCAATGAAGTCCCATCAGTCGTCTTCCTTCTGTCAGCCCCCTTGTGGGTCGATAACATACGGAGGACACAGGCTGCAGCTAGAGCCCGGCAGTTCTTAATTCTCAGTATTATTATTATTAAAGTTGGACCTGTCAGTGCGGCTGTGACAGTCGATCGATAATAATCGATTCGTTTTTTTCCGCAATTTAATTGTTTTTTTCTTTTAGAAATGAATGCGTAATACTGGTGTGAAAGTTAGCGTAAACTATTTGTAGTCTTTGTGGGCTCGTGGGTAATTAATCGCACGGAGAAAACCTGTTCAGCCGGTGTGAACTTTGAATGTGTGTTAGAAGAAGTTACATTACATTCATGACAAGATACACTTCACTGTGTGTCATATCCCTCCGCACAGAGATGAAGTAGACCCTGAGGGAGAGTTGATACTGTAACATAGTTCATCATGACATAACTATAAAAAGATAGAAATAAAGTCATGAACCATGCATTAAGAGAAGCGTCCTCATATCTTGATTATAATTGATTTTTTATGTTTTATTGCATTCTATTTTTTTTTTAAAAAAGCAAAAAACGAGTCACACTTTGATTCATAAATGTGATCTAACAAAGGTAAAGGGCAAATATGTTGTTAACATATATGTTGTTTATATGGCTTGTAATTGAGATGAATTAAACATCTGTTGAGTATTTTAGCATAAAATGTTGGATTGTGCTGAAGTAAAAACCCAAAAATGCAGCGGGTCCCCCACACCCACAAAAAAAAAAAAAAAAAGTGAACACCATACAAGGGATAAGTCACGTACAAACGGTTTAGTGACAATCCTGATAAACTAAAGTCAAACAAATGTGTGACTTTTACCAGTTTACAAGAAAAAAAGGAACTTTCCTTATTTCAGGATGAACAAACTCAGGGTTTTCACTAAAACCTGCTTTCTGGAACGGTCCCTGGGCTGCAGTTTTCTCACAGGCGCCTGGACTTGCTCGGTTGCTTGAAATTCACATGAGCAGGTGAAGTTCGTCGCTGAACACACCTGTGAGCTCCTTGGTGCTGACGAGCTGCTGGCTGCAGTTTGAATGTGTGAACAGGACGTTTTGAAAATGTAGGGCTCGGTGATGGAGCAGGAGGAGGCAGCCAATCTTCCATAACACACCTTCAGAATTGTGGTCATTAACGGGAGCGCTGTGGCTCAGCTATTTTACTCACGACAAGGCGATTTGTCACGAGGATGTTCCTGCTACACGCTGGCAAAGACGTTTTCAGAAGAGAGAACAAAGCTGTTTCCTCCCAAGTGTCTGGAAATGTCTCCTCTGCTGTCGTTAGTGTGATTGTCTGCGCCCCCCCACTCCACCCGAATGTTTTTCAGCCTCTTGTTTCACTGTCTTGGTCGACTCCCTAGACTCTCAAAGATTCCTTTACAAAGCGAATCATTCCAAGTTGAATTACTGGATAAAAATACGTTCTGCATGCATCAGAGAGAATGAGATGTGATTTCATTACAGGTCAAAGGTCAGCAGGTGTGAGTCGATCTTAAATAAACATACAAGTCACGTTCATTTAGTTTCCTACTTGTGTGTGTCGTGCACTGGGCGTGTAAACTTGCGGTTGAGTTGCTGATTGTGATTCCAAACTTTGGAGTGTTTCGGTCGTGTTCAGGCTGGTTCCTCGTTCCCTCCCTCTTCCCTGGTTGTTGTATCGTCCCGCTCCATTTCACGGTGTGTGCTCAGGAGCTTGTCGTCCTGTGTCCGTGCTTCTTCGTATTCTTTTTTGGGCGTTACTACCAAAACTAGTCAATGCCTTTTTGCCTCCATGACTTTTTATAATCCAATAACTCCACTTAGTCAATATTGCAATATTTTTCCCCATTTCCAGAAGCAGAGCATGTCCCCAAAAACAGCATTGTCAACAGCTATTTTAAATCAGTCCTGCACTAACCACAGTAAATGAATTTATTCTGATTATTATAGTGAACTTAAGCTGTTAATGACACAGTAAGAAGCTGCTTTACAAAGAGAAAAACAACTATGATAATGTAAGATATTGCAATATAATATATATATATATATATATAATATATATATAATGTTGTGATTGACTCAATACAGTATATCGCCACATACTGTGACATATTGTGATATTTCACTGTACCAGGTTTCTCTAATTTAGGCGATGGAAGCGGACGACTGGAGTCCTTGTGTACTTTGTGGGTTTCCTCCGGGTGCGACTGTCTCATGCGTCATGTGACACACTCACATGACGTTTGAGGAGGATCTCGCCCATCGTCCAGCATGAGACCATCAGCCACTGGATGAATGAAAAGATTGCAGATAGTTTGTGTAAAAGTACCAATGAAGCAGCAAGTAAAGAAGAGTGTATATATATTCAATATATACAGTATATATACTGTGTATATACTGTATATATTGAATATGTAGGTGCAAATCACCAGCTAATACCGACGTTTGACCTGGAGTCGACCGCTGTCCTCGTTAACGAGCTCCGTCAGGCTGCTCTGTATTCTCCGAACACAAATGCTTCACTTTGATTCGCTGCTGCTGGCCGCAGTGTAAAACGGCTCAGAAGATGAAAGCGCCGCTCCTGCTCTTTCTGATTCCTCCGCTCTCGAAGCAGCGCATTTGTAACTTATTTGATCAGACGCTGTAAAATACATTTCTTCACGTTTCAATGGTTTTAAAGTGACGGCGCTGGATTGCATCGTTCCAGGGATAATGGCCTCCCCTCGGACCCAGCACTGTTTGCGTTTAATCCACGGCTTTCACATTGGCCCAAACAGAATGTCCCCGCTGATGATGGTTAAAGGAAACTAATGCTAAATCATTTCCAGAAGCTTCATGAAATCAGAATGCCCCTTATTTGTCATTACAGAACAACTTGTAAACGAGATTGGAGAGTTTCTCCCTTTCCGATTCAAATAGTATAAAAGCAAAGAAAATGAACATTACAAAAATGAAAATAAGTATAAAATATGTACGAAAGGATTCTTGTGTCCAAATATGAGTTCAAGGATAAAGGTGTATTGACAGTGTTTGACTATTTACAGATAAATAACTGATACTGCACAGATGTGAAAAGCAGATGTTTTATTGTTGGCTGGTATTATTTCCTGTGAGAGTTCAGAGTGGTGATGGATCTTGGAGAGAAACTGTTTCTCATTCCAGTCGGGGTCTCGATGCACCTGTAGCGCCTCCCAGAAGGAAGCAGCTCAAACAGCGGAGAGGGGGGGTGTGAGCTGTCCTCGCTGATGTTCAGAGCTCTGCAGCAGCCTCTGGTCCAGGTGGTTCTTCCTGAGGACTCTGGGGAAAGGCAGACGCTGCTGGGTCTTCTTTATGACAGCGGTGATGTCGTTGGTCCAGGAGAGGGGGAGGTGGTCCGTTTTCTTCGTCCTGAAGTCTTTGTGCTGTTCAGACCCAGGTTGTTTCGTGAGCAGCAGGTCGTGAGCCTCTGGACCTCCTCCCTGTAGGCTGTCAGGAGGAGAGGAGACAGAACAGAAGGGGGCTCAGCACGCAGCCCTGTGGTCAACCCATGCTCAGCGTGCGTGTGGAGGAGGTGTGCGGGTCAAGAAGTCCTTAATCCAGGTGCATGTGAGTCGGGGGGACACCCAGAGTGTCCTGCTTAGTGATCAGAACGTCCGGGATGATGGTGTTAAATGAGGAGCTTCAGTCTACGAAGAGCTGCTGTTCAACACAGGTGGCGCAGCCAGCGACGTACTCGGGGCTCCCGATGTCACATCACGTCCTCTGAAGTTGGTGTGTGGTGGTGAAGTTCTCTAGGCCCTGCCACACCTCTCGTGGTCTGTTGCTGGCGATGTGGGACTCTATCTTCCTCTTATAGTCCACTTTGTCTTTTTTTTAATCCCTTCAGGTGTCTTCCGGTGAGGGTTCAGTGAGACGCTGTGGACTGGGGTCCAATCTGGCTCAATCAAATACTATAATAAAACTGTTTTAATGAAGGAATATGTGCTATAGCAACAACACAGTGCAGACACTGACTTTGTGGTCACGTTTCCAGGGTTCTGGTGGAGACAGAGTCAAGACGTTTGTCATTGAAACACTGTGGAGTCCTTTGGAAAAAGTTGTTTTCCATCCAGTGTTCAGAGGAAGACTGATGAGGTTGTGATAAGCTCGTTTGGATCACGACTCTCCGTTGGCTTCCAGCGGTCGCCCTGGGCATTCAGCCCTGACGGCAGCCTGGCAGCGCTCCACATGTCCACCTTGCAAAGTTCTCACACTCGCTGCCATAATTCCAACACTGAGTGCTCACAGAGAAATGAGGCCATAATTCAGCCCGATACATCTCCCGACCACACACACACACTCTGACTCAACGACTTGGACATACTTAAAGCTACGAACGATGACCTGGATCAATAGTTACACTTCAGGAGGACAGATAAATCCAGACGTTTGCTCCCAGGGGGGTTGTCGTAAGTGAGTGAGCAGGACAGGCAATAATACGTCAAACTCCACGAGTCTGGGTGGGAAAGAGAGCCAGTGGGTCCCAACGCAAATCTAGTGTGGTTCACACAAGATCTGCAATTAAGATTAAGAAAAGTTACAACAGAAACTTCTTGGTTCTAGAACGAGATTTGAGGAAATTAGTCACAGAGGTCGTGAACTTAAGCAGTGAAACCAACATCCATTGATATGTAAGTGATGAATGCGACCAGCTGCAGTCCCAATTCTTTTCTCCGGCAGGAACTGAATCGGATCATGTCAGTTGGTAGGAGGAGGATGGGTCAAACAAACAACTGCGTGGGAGACTGCCATTAAACGCCTGGGGCTTGTTGGAGACACTGAGGTGTTTTAAATATAATCACCCATTTTTCCCCCTAGAACCAAGGAAATGTCTCATGGTTGGGTTAGATTCCCTCTCATGTGGTTCAAGCCAAGTGTATTTGGGTAACATGTTTCAGCAAAAGGCAATTCAAAGCAAATGTAAAAAGATAAAAATGAAAAGCACCACAAGTTAAATAAAAAACAACACAGCTTTAATTAAACATAAAATGACTCGTTAAGAACAAAACAAGGGGAAAAAATGTTCATGCATCCGTTTCTCTAAATATCAAAACATAAATCTAAGAAACATGACACCTTTTGTGCAGAAAATGATAAATAGTCATTATTTGCTGAATACAGTGATAAAACAGTGAGTCAGTGATGTGGCGTGACACCACGGGTGCAGCCAATCAATCTGATTGATCCTCTGGACAGCAGATCAGTACCACTGTTTGTGTTCCTGTAAAATGGACAGTGCTGATCCTGCAGGTTTGCAAATATTTTTATTAAAAAAAAATAATACAACACTGGAGATAAAATAAAGAATATTTAATAATGCAACTATAAATTCATAAAAATTGAACGTGGAAGTAGTAAAATGGTTTTATTATTGTTTTATCGAAAACGAGTCATCAGCATAGAATAGAACAGAAGGCCTCTATTGCGGAGTGTGACTGAATGAAGAACTCCAAGTTTGTCACAAAGTGTCTGTCAGTCTGGATGTGTGCTGACCTGTAGGGCACTGAGCTGCAGGAGAACTTTGATGATGTTCTCACTCACACATTTAGCTTTAAGCTGTGTGTCACCGGTTGGATGGTAAATCTGCCATAGATAACATGAAGGGATGAAGGAGATGCAGTCAGACGTGTACATGAATACTTTAAAGTAAAACACAGTGATGTGATGTTTTATTCATGTTTGGAGCAAAACCTCAAATCAGATACTTTCAAAGTCTCCAGTCGAATCTGACACGAGTGATTGAAACAAGTATTTTCATTATTATTATTATTACTGCATGGATGAGTTCATTTCCCTGTTTGCCCTTGAAACTAAACCAGAGCCATGTTCAGTTCCATCACCAGTGCAGAACATTGAATGACGTGTAATCTATTTATTAAAAAACAATAATAATATTAATAAGACATGTTTTTAATCTTTGACCTTCAATTACTTTAATATTTTAGATTAATACTTCAGCATGAGCTGATTTCCTCACAGGAAAGAGAGACAACGCTTTACATTACAGTTGAACAGCAGCCTGCCAGAACAACTTCACCAGATCCGACAGATCCTTCACTCAGCAGCTGAAATGATCATCTCCAAAAATACAACTGTTAATTAATGTAAAGACTTTGGGGGTTTTGAGTGTGTGTTTGTCCTGCGTTCCTAAACACTTGTTTTGTGTCTCGTTAGGTGGAATCTGCATCGCTCAGTCGCTGAAGATCCCTCATGACCACAAACCCTCAGACTTTGATAAAATCATCCGCCTGCTGCTGGACACTCGTTACGCCAGAGCCGTCATCCTGTTCGCCTCTGATGAGGACATCAGGTAAAATCACGTCTGTGTGAGCATCTCGTCATCAGTTCGTCTGTGCCTGCTCCCTTCTGTTGTCCAAACAACTGGAGTGAATTAACGCCTCGCCACGATTGGCTGGAAATGTTTCCATCACACACAATAGCTGTGTTGTTTGTTCCAGGGGCGTCCTGAACGCCAGCAAGCGAGCAGAGCAGGTCGGACATTTCCTGTGGATCGGTTCAGACAGCTGGGGAGCCAAGAACAGTCCCATCCACCAGCTGGAGGACGCTGCAGTCGGCGCCGTCACCATCCTGCCTAAGAGAGCCACCATCAGCGGTATGATGCAGATTTCCTCTGTGGAACTCTACAGTCACTTTTTCCACTTCTGCTTTTCATGTGAGACAAAGCGTTTCAATCATGGTGACATGTGGTCATCAGAGGTTTGATTAAACCTTTTGTCCATGACTGTAGAGCGGCCTGTCCATCCTCAATCCAGACTGTTTGTCTGCACTTTCCTTCATCTTTTCTGTCAAGTATCAAATAATAATCACATTCATACTCTGCCATGTGATTTACTGTGACCTGTCCAAAGGGGATCATTTTGCTCCTGGGAATTTTATTTCAATATCTACATTACTTATACAGGCAGTACGGTGGTACAGTGGTACTTTCTCTGGGGCGTTTGCATACTTTTCCAGTGTCTGGATGGGTTCTCTCCAGGTAATCCAGTTTCCTCCCTCCTCCAAAAAGCATGCTAGGCTAATCGGTAACTCTAAATTGCTCATAGGTGTGAGTGTGAGTGTGAATGGTCTGTACTTGTTAGTCCTGTGAATTGGGAGAAAACTGGTCCAGGTTGAACCCCTCTGTATGCCCATTGATTGGCTACAAACAAACATTACTTATACATTAGGGATGGAACGGTTGATGGGCAAAAAACCCACCCCGTTCACACATTACGGTTGGAGACAGGCTGTTTCCATTCTGGTCAGAGCATGCTCAGTGAAGCCTTGCACCGAAGCAGAGGAGTTACATCTACTGAACATTGTGGGGGATAAAACTGTGACTGCAGACACTGTGTGGCGTGTGTTGCCAATGCTAGCAGCGCCCCCTGTTGCTAATGCTAGCGGCGACACGGACACATCCACCTGTTGTGTCAGTGACAGCACATGGAGCACAGGGTAGCGAAGAACTGCTTCGCTCCTACAGCTTTTAAACAACCTGAAAAGTCCAACAGGACAAAGGACAAAATAAACGTTTTCCTGAGTTTGATGAAAACAACGTGCTGAAACTGCCAACATACTTAAGGAGGGAGACTGGGCTACAGTTCCTCCAGTTCCTTACTACTTTCATTGGTCACTGGTTCCCTGTCGGTTTCATAGCTCCCTGAGAATTATTGGGGAGATTTGATGGGTTTGATTGAGCCAACTCTGATCATTGTTGCACAAATCCTGGGTCCTGTTCATGTTTGAGAGAAGTTGAATCAGCATTAAGGTATGGGAATCTTCATGTAGTGGATTTGCACTGTGAATAATTCAGCTAATCAATTAACGAGCACTGAGCTGATGTTAGCGCATGCACATCACGGCATGGTGTGCACGGCGTGATGTGCATGTTTTCCTGGAGTACTCAGTTAATTCAGCAGGAATGCTGCCTGGCAGTCTGTCACAATGGATTTTTTGGCAACAGTGTGAGACGAAAACACTAATCTGACAAACAGAAGAGATGGGAGGAGGCACCGCTCAGCCACTGACACCGATCACACTCTCACAGCTAAAGGACGTCCACAGAAAAAACGCTTATTGGTGTTTAAACTAAACAATATGCTCTCTCTCTTCCCGGCACGTCAAATACCCGCACTTAGTCACGGCCCTCAGCGTCTCCAACAGTATGGATGGTGAAAACAGGCTTTATCGACAAGATTGTTGTCAATCAAATGGGGGGCGGGGGTCCATCCTCTCGACAGTTCGTCCGATCATCATGCAGCAGCCCAGCATCCTCGCCTGCCCACTGCTCCGATGACTCCCACACCACCTGAGCTTCCCTGGTAGTGACATATTTTCTGCATTTATCCAATGAAGCTTCAGCCAGAACATCTTGTCTGAGCAACTGCTTCAACAGGCGTGAATGCAGCGTCCGAGGAATGACGCGTCAGACAGCCAGTGATAAACCGATAAGAGGCAACCTTCCTGTTTGCTCCGGTCATGGTTTTGCTGGAGCCAATCCTAGTTGTGAATGGGATGGCATGGGCAACAGGGTACATCCTGGACATACGACCATTCATGCAAACACAACCACTGTACCACCATGTCACCCACAGGTATCCTTTTAACCTCGAAATCCAGCCAGGACCAAATGAGGATTTGCTCTACAGGTCCGACTAGGCATGAACCTTTGCAGGTCATGGACAAAATCAGTGAAGACCGATCACCGTATCACATCTACCGTATGTGATATATTTTTTGTTCTTATTTTTGTGCCTCCTCATTATCGTTCGGTGAAATCCTCTTCCTCTCTTTGTATTAAAGATTCAACTCAGCCGCAGAAAAATAAATGAAACAACATCTGTATGTGCAAATACACACAAAGTGTTTTGGTTTTGATCTCAGACGCCCAAATTCAGATCATATCTCCTTTAGTCCTGCACCTCTGCTACTTCATCTCACTGACACAACCCACAAAAAAAAAAAATGTTGTAGTTCTCACCAGAATAACAAACGATTTGAAGATAAAAGTCCTTTTTTTTTGAGTTGGGGGGTGCGGCAGCTCCTTGCTGCTCATCTTTCCAGCATCATTCAGATTGCAGTCAAACAGAGTGAGGGATCATCATCGCCCTCAGCCACCCTGGAGCAAACATCCAATGGCAAACACACTCCACAGGGACATCACAGGCGTTTCAGAAGTTGCGGTTAACATGGCTGCCACGCATGCTACAATATAGACAAGAGGCTGAACATTTTCACTTGAAAGAACTCTGATGATGACAGTGACGACACAGCAGCTCCTCTGATACCTGTGCACCTTCTGTGTCTGTTCCCCTGAAACTTCCCTAAACCTCCCTCCTTTACCACAAACGTTCCTGGGAGATAGATCTCGGGCTGAACGTATCGCTGGTCTTTTATTCCATTTGTATGACTCATACACACACAACTGTTTTATTTGTTGTCAGTGGGAATATTGTTACAGTGTAGTTGTACACAACTAGTACAAACATACTGTCGATAATAACATGAACTGCCATCTTGAATCTGAGTTTAGTTGGTACATAAGTCTGGAATAAGGAATTATCAGGTAATTAGCTGTCTATTGGCTAAAAGTCACTAGACGCATAATGATGTCATCACCTAATAAGCATGATTTATAATTTGCATGTAACTGTAATGAACACAGCAGGAGAGAGGAATCACTGCATTGGAGGGACAAAATGAGAAAAAAAGAATGTTTCGAGCTGCAAATGGAGTTTGTTCAGTTGATTCTTGTTTTTTGTTTTACATCCCCAGTGGTGGACTCAGTATGTGGTATGTGAGTGTCGAGTCTTCAACGGTATGTTGAGCGCTGAACATGGATAAAAACAGTGAAAGTTCTCAAACTGAAGTTAGACAATGAGTTGAACATGACACAGAAGAACTTATACCAAAGAGAGGAGCCGTGTCTGCTGCTCAGAAGACCTTCGGTTTAAAAAAAAAAAAAAAAAAAAAAAACACACAAACAAATGTAGAGCTAAAGTTGAAGCCGCAAACATGTCTTGGAATATCAAGGATGCATGAAACTAAGATCTGCGTCCTCCACGTCTGCAGGTGACGTTAGCACTGCAAGAGAAAAGTCCAGTCTGATGTCACTTATAGACGTGTTTGCTGCTGGAACTACGACAAGAGAAGCAAGCGGTGGGTTGAGATTACCAACGCTATCACTATCCGCTGAGACAAAGACGGCTTCAGGGAGATGGTTCAGACACTGGATCCCAGATATGTGATACCGAGGCGAAAATACTTCAGCCATTGTGTAGTAATAGTAATAAATAGTAATAGTGATAAAAGGGTTCTGTATTTTGACTGCACCAGTCGTGTTATTCACTTCATTAGAACCGTGGGTGCCACAGTGACATTTTGTGAGGCCATGCAAACCCAATACTAGTGTACACCGATGTTTTTTATACAATATTTACTCCTCATGGCAGTGAAATATGCCATTCTTAGCCAATTTACTGCAACAGTTTGTCAGTGAAACAGTGCAACAGTGAAACCGATATAACTTTGAAAAATACCGTGATGTAAATGTTTTGTCATACCACCCAAGTGCAGAGGACAGGGTGGCGCCCACAGCAGCACCCGCAGCTTCTGGAGGAGAGGAACTTCAGTCACAGAACAATGAAGTGGTGTTAAATCACGTCGTCACAGTTCCCTGCATTGATTCTTTTCATGACATTAGCCTCTTCCTGCTCTGATATTCAATGGTGTCTTCAAGAGCTCCATCGTAGATTTCAGTATATGATGATACACTGTTTATTTACAACCCTCTCCATCTCTGCTTACATTGAGGGCCTGTTCAGAGTGTGTGTGTGTGTGTGGCAATAAAACAACCGGTATTTACTTGTCAATAAAAATACAAGTGAATACCGTTGTTTCCACAGTGAAAGTCAAAGCTGACAGACTTGCTGCGACACACTGCACCTGACCCTGAAAATCTCAGCTGAGGGGTTGACAGGGTGGTAATTCACTGGGATCGCGTGTCACAATACCCTGACTGTGTTCCCGTCGCACTGCCAGTGAAATCTGTGACCCAGAAAATGTGAACAAGAACTGCCCAACCCAACTGCAAAGAGGTGAAGTCGGCTGCACGTCCGAGCACAGATCTCCGGTTTCTCTTGTTGGTGCGACATTTGGAGCGACATCAACATGCTGCTCTTCCAGGTTCTGTTTCACAGACTCAGGCTTCATGTACATGTTGTTTGATCTGGGAGGAACTCACGAAAACACGTCTGAATGTTGAAAAGAGATCGCCTCAGCAGATTCTTGTCCATCTGTGTCATCTGCTCACTGTTGCTCACTGAGTTGAACACAGAAGCAGGTTTTCAATTTGGTTTAAATCTGTCCTTTGCGTCCTTTAAATCAAACATAAGTCCATTGTACTTGTATTATATGGTGATTTTATTTTGAAACAATTTTAGCAATGACTTGACGTTTTCAAAACGACTCTTCTTCTTTTGTTGTTAAAGGGTTTTAGAGGTCAGTGAATGGGGGAAAAATATTTAACTATATTCATTAGTTCAGCTAATAATTAAAAATATTATAAATGAATTATTAATGATGCCAATATTAATTCTTCTTCTTCTTCTCCTTTCGGCTTTGTCCCTCTTCAGGGGTTGCCACAGCGAATCATTGATTTCCATCTTTCCCTGTTCTCTGTATCCTCTACTCTGACTCCAACTACCTCCATGTCCTCCCTCACTGCATCTATAAACCTCCTCTTTGGTCTTCCTCTCTGTCTCCTACCTCCAACTCCATCTCTAACATTCTCCTACCAATGTATCCACTGTCCCTCCTCTGCACATGTCCAAACCATCTCAATCTAGCCTCTCTAGCTTTTTCTCCTAACCTTCCTGTCTGTGTTGTCCCTCTGATGACCTCATTCCTAATCCTGTCCATCCTGGTCACTCCTAAAGAGAATCTCAGCATCTTTAATGCTGATATTAATTGAATATTAATATATTATATATAATATATATATAATATATATTATATATAATATATTATATATATTATAATATTATAATTATAATATATATATATATATATATATATATATATATATATATATATATCAATTAATAATATATTAATTGATGCCAATATTAATTGAATAATGAAAAATCTGACAGTCGGCAGCAGTGCAGCCAGTGACCTTTGGACCCCCATGATACATTTACTGTAACATAGCAAAGAGCCAGTATTATATATGGAGATTTGTTATGTGAAAACAATAAAATAAATACATGTAAAATAGAAATGAGATTTGATTTTATATGTATTTGTTTTATAAATAAATATATTTTAAATATATATATATGTACTTTTTTTTTTTCTTTTTTTTTCCTGACGACATGAAACACAGATCTGACATTATATGCTCCATAAAGTAGGTTGCATCCTACCGGGGATTCTTCTGAATTAAGATCAAACACCATGTTTGCCCTGGAGGTTACATCCACATGCAATTATTGTTTTCATATGCAGACATACCACTGCACTAATATGCCATTCCTGTGAGTAATTACAAGGACATTTCTAATTTGGTTTCGGAGGAACGCTGCAGAGACAGTCTGCCCTTCACACAGTTTCTCATTCAGGCGTCCTGTGGAAAAGGCCACAGGGCGGAAACCGAGAATCACCTGAAGCTGTTTAAAGTGAATAAAGGTGATATGTAATTTCTGTGCGGTAAAGGTCAGAAGAACCGATTACTCATCACTCCTCAGGGAACAGCACGGTCGTGATCTTTTGGGTTGATGTTTTACCTCCAATCAGCTGGGAATGTGGCAGAGAGCTGGAGTTCCAAGTTCCTGTGACCAGCAGCAGGGAGCAAATTGTGTTAAAAACCTGGCGCTCACACCCTGGAGAGAATCGGCGTTGACCGACCGGCTGAGCTGAGCGGTGCTCGTGGCGGATACGCTACATCTGCACTTTGTGGAAAACCAGTGCAGGTGCCAGTTGGTGGCGTCTCTGTTCCCGTCTGCCGGCTGGAGGCCGGCTGATGGAACACACCCTCCGTGCACCGGCACAGAAAAGAGCACCAGCTAGTGCTGCCAGTTTGTGTGAAACGTATGAATACTCTGAACCTGTCTTTGGTCGTCAGCTGTCAGCTCTGATTCCCATCTCTGGGTGCAGACACCACAGCAAGTTTTCCAACTCACTTATTTTATTTTCCCTCGTCTCGTCTGTCGCCTGTAAATGGAATATGCGTTTCTCCGGATATGATCGATGCTTCAACTCAAACTGTTGAAAACAAGGCTGTTTGCCGCAGGACACCGCAGAGGGCGCAGTGGAAAAAAGAGCCTCAGCCCCGCCCCCCTTCTGTCATGGCTGCTTCCTGCTAATGTGAATTCTGTGAATACGGAACATGTTGCGAGTCCAAATCACGTCACATGTGACACTGCACATCCTTGATTCCATAGCAACACACACAGCAAATGTAAAAGGGATCAGAGTAACGGTTCCTGACTTATGCAAATCACACACACACACACACACACACACACACACACACACACACACACACACACAGCTTTCTACAGTGGAATCATAAGAAACAGACTGATTGGTATGGACACATCTGTCAGACAGCAGGACCACCGACTCACTGACGGTGAAGGAAAAGTGAGTGTTGTCTGTTGTCGAAGACGCGTCGGCATCGTCTAGATGATGAAATGTACCTACATGACCTGTTTCAGTGTTTTCATTGGCTGCTGTTGTTTCAGTTTCAAGTGATTCAGTTCTGGTGGGTGTGCTTGATTCGGGTCACTCTGCACACCCGGTGGGTGGGGCTTTAACAGGATTCATGCAGACATAAGCTGAGCGACAATAACACGTGTAGTAATCTTATTTGAGGTAATTTTCTGGTGTCACAGTCCGCTGTCCTCTAAGGACTAAAGATGTTTCCTTCTTACGTCGCAAGAGAGAGAGAAACAGAGAGAGAGAGAGGCGCCACAGCCGTCCTAGTTTCCGCATCTGTTGCATTGTGACTCAGACGCAGTAAATAAATCAGCATTAGCATTCAGTCGACGGATGTTTGGTTTGTTCCACTGACATTCGGTGAGTGTCGGCTGACAGATGTGCAGCTGGTGGGCGTGTGCAGGATGGAGTCCTCTCCAGCAGCTCCTCGCACACAACAGGGATTGTTCAACTCCAGACTAAAAGAGTGATACATGATCCACCGTGATGTAAATGAAAGTGTGCGAAACGGAAAAAACAAAAATGATGTTCTGATCACATGAGTTGACATTTGATCTGAATGTGCCAGATGTGTTCTTTGACGTACGCACTCGTCAGTACGCTGACAGGGTCATCTGTCAACCGTCTATGTATCAAAAAACCTCTGAGGTCCAGTGTTGTGTGTCATTCTATGCTCAGCCGATGTTCAAATTCTGCTGAGTCATGATTCATGTTACATATCCAGCTGGGGGGGGGGGGGGTTCTCAGAGGTTCTGGAACGCTCACTGGTCAGTTTCAGAAAAAAATCCACCGACAGTGAGAGATCGTCAACACAATGAATAATAAAAGATGTGTGGACCTCAGAGGATTAAAGAGGCAAATAAACCTGAAAATATCCGCTTTGTAAGAGGCTTAGGAAACACTAAAATAGATGAATGACAATTCAAATTATTGTAGCAGTCACTTGTTGATTGGTTAACTGAGGAACTCTTCTCCGACTCTCCTTCAGTGACATCACACCACTCAGTGACTTAGGAGTTACGTCTGTCACTGTGACGATTCTGTTTGGTTCATGTGCTTCACACACACACACACACACACACACACACTCCCACTCTGCTGACTCGGGGCTTCACACCGAGACTCTTACAGAGGTCGAGATCCTAATTTCAGTCTATAAGAACATTATGAAAATGTATGTGGCAGCGTCACAGGGTGTCAAGGACGTCTCAGTGGTGTCAGCGACCGAGGGGAAGTGACTGTCTGTCATCTCCAAGACGATACTTCAGCAGAGAAGAGCGGCTGATGAAATGCGCTTGTGAAGATAAAGGACTCGCATCCTTTCAACGCCGTATCCCGACGCTCACTGCAGCGAGGATGTGGGTGATAGATCGGAGGAGACGGAGCTGTCAACAGAAGACAAATGGAAATTCTGCTTCTCTCGCTCGCACTTGTTCAAAATATTGTCCATTTTTCTCCCTTGATTGAGCTGATAAGTCTAAAATATGCATTTACAGAGCACATGCTCGTACACCTTCTCTTA
>CAAKHB010004031.1:18467-30237 GCA_901007665.1 Aeoliscus strigatus
TTCGTGAACAGTGAAGGCTCTTTGTTTGTTCTGCTTCACTTCACAACCTTTGCAGAGTGTTTTTGTTTGGGGCTTTACTGACATGTGGAACATCACTATATTCTTTGGTGATTAGAGCATTTTTTTTCACACAGTGTTTAGTTAAGTCTTCTCCAGGGGCTCGTTGAAGAGCACAGGTTTACTAAAAACCATGAGTTTGTTTGTGCCTGAAATGATAAAGACTGCACAATGTTCCTGAGTTCAGAGTTACTAATGAATAGAACTGACTAGAAAGACATTTGGTTTGGTTTCTGACATGAAAATACCTATTTTGCTTCATTTCACCATGAACAAACTCAGGATTTTAAGTAAACCTGCTTTCTGTAACGAGGCCTCAGGACTCAGACTCAGAAAATGGGACTTCGGCCAGGCGACCTAGACCAAGTAGACAGCCCGAGTCTGACGTGCTCCGTCGTCCCAAACGGAACCAGACCTCAGCCGTGCTATTTCCTAGCGTAAATGTCATTTCCCACCTTTTGTCGTGACCAACTGCAGCAGCCAGCTGGAGCGTTAAATGAAGCATCAGCTTCCCACAGTGGACGCTTCCTGCGCCATCACTGGTGGAGGACCTAGTGAAGGAGAGGATAACGATCGCTGAGAAGACAAACGTGACGCTTGGAGCTGAATGAGGGAACGCAGCAGAAAGTTATTGGCATGAATGGAACATCCCGGATTCTTGTGTCGCCCTCTGGTTCGTACGTTTGCTGGTTTGCAGTCCTCGGCCGTTGGACATGATCGCTGCTCACTAATTAACTAGCAAAGAGGCCTGCTGGGTATTTGGAGAAATGAAGCCAGAGCTGCACGGGGGGAAACGTCGCCATGGAGATGAGGATGGGTTTGCAATTTAAAACAAAGAACTCATGAACAACGTCAGCGTCCTTCTTCGGCTGTGAATCGCCAGCCTCTTTAATCACCCCCCTAAATCAGTAGCACGTCACCTGATTCAGTTCAGTTTTATTTGCCACATCACAAATGACCTCCATGGACTTTACAGTCGACACATCCTCAGTCTGTACAGACCCTCAATCAGGGTGAGAAAAAAAAAACTGCAGAGAGAGGGAAGGGCCTCTGTGGGGCGGACAGACCAGGAGATGGTTCACGTCCAGAAAATGAAAATAACAATGTGGTGATTATGAAGAAAAGACCTAGAAGAAGACCAAACTAAAAGGTTCTGAACATCACTTCAGACTGCTGAGATGTTCAACTGCAGGACATTCAGATTAGGTTCCAGGAGATTTGGACCCATATGACACATTAAATCACACGTTTGTGTGTGTGTGTGTGTGTGTGTGTGTGTGTGTGTGTGCCCGCACGAAACATCGGAGAAACATCCATTGTTAAAAAGAGGAAACACCATCAGTGAGGAAACACCAGAGGCTGCTGGAAAACCAATTAAAAGATAAAATCAATTCTGAGTAAATGACGGATGAAAAACTTTAAAAGATTTTTTTTTTAAAGGAGGCTAACTAGTACAATAAGGACATGAAATAGTGAAAATAAGAGAAGTGAAAACAAAAAAAATATATGCTAGAACAATAGAAGAGAAACTAGAAAAGCACTCGTAGAGTCAGTCAGATCATGTCCACCCAATGTTATGGCCGTTTCATCTGTTCTACTCTGATCAATTCATTGATTCATTGATTGTCAAAACATGATTGTTGAATGAGCACATGAGCATTTGAAACTATGTGGATGTCATTAAGAGAAAGTGTTTTTTTTAATTATCAACAACCTTGTTGATAACCAAATCATGCGCTCTGAGCCCCATTTTTTTATTATTATTTCAATAGTAAAACCTTTGTGTCAACAGACAGACCCACTAACCACTGGTCCACAGAGTCAGTTCACTGCTGCTGTTGTGGAGTTCCAGACACAGATGTTGAAATTGTCCCCATCTGGCAATGAGGAAGAATCCTTCAACAGATTACTGGATGCAGATGGTTCCAGAACACCACCAACATTTAATCATCTGGTCCTGGTCCGTCAGCAGAATTTAAAATCCGTTCATAACTTTTTTGACTTATTTTACTAACAGACACAAAAAAAAAACCCAACCCCAATAATAATAATAATAATAATAATAATAATAATAATAATAATAATAATAATAATAATAATAATAATAATAATAATAATAATAATAATAATAATAATAATAATAATAATACATGAAAATTATAAATATTAATATAACTTAATATAAATTAAGATATAATAGATGAAAATGAATGAAGAAATAAATTGTTCAAATTCAATTGAAAGTTAAAACCACTTTCTCTGTTCATTAACTACTTTTCAGCATCATAAATATGTGACAATTCTTTCTGAAACTAAGAGAATATGAGGAACAATACAATTGGCGGATTTCCTCTTTTGTGCCGCTCACAGTGTTTCTCCTCCTCTCAGGTCAGGAGCGGATCGGCATCGACTCCAAGTACGAGCAGGAGGGAAAAGTCCAGTTTGTGATTGACGCCGTGTACGCCATGGCCCATGCCCTGCACAATATGCAGAGGGACCTGTGCCCCGAGAACTCAGGCATCTGTCCCGAGATGGAGCTGGCTGGAGGGAAGAAACTGCTCAAGTACATCCGCAGCGTCAGCTTCAACGGTGAGACCGGAGATGGAAAATGGTTGAGATCCTCTTGTAAACATGATGTTTCGTTACATAAGCACATCGCCCTCACCATTTTATTACCGAGTCATGCTCCAAACAAGACACGAAGAAACAGAGCAGAAACCAAACAATGACATGCTTCAAGTTTTGGAAACAAAAGCATATAAACGTTAAGATGTGAACTCGACAGCCTGCCGGAACACTTCGGGATTTTATTCCCGATAGATCTTACAAAGTCAGGACAAAACTAAATAAAAGAGATTCCTTCTCCAGAGAGAGCGAAATAACTTTGAAGCAGAAGATATCATTCATAGAACACATAACGTACATAAGCTGCCCCACAGAAACACAAACAGGTTTCTGCTTTTCTGGCTTCGCAATATTTTAAACGTGATTCCTCTGGGGGCTGAAATCTGCAGTGAGATATTGTTTTCTCCCGGAAAGAAAAAGCAGCAAATTAGGTCAAATTCTGCTTAAAGCGATGTGTCTGTATGAAAGTGAACCAAATGAATTGGAGTGAGACGCTGCAGCTCAGTCGCCGTGCCAGTGAAGGAAAAACAGCAACATTGTTCTCAGTGGGAAAACGGAATGTTACATCGAAGGTGACGTTGGTACATTCTGCTCCAGTAAGTCGCCTCAGCCCTGACGAATGTCACCATCACCTAACACCCCCCCAGCGATGGCCCGGAGGCGTCAAACACTAAAATACCACACTTAATCAAGTCAGTCATCAGATGTCTGCGCCAGAATGCGGTTAGTTTATTCTTCTTTCAAAGGTTTATGCTGCTTCTCAAACGGGCCGTGGAGTTTTCTTTTCGTCTGTGGTCACCGGCAGGTTGATAAACGTTCAGTTGCTGGAAAGTATCTGTACTTAATTCGGATAACAGAGCTGTGATAAACATGCAGACAATACAACTTTTTCGTTTAAGGTTGTTTTTTTCCAAATCAAGGCCCAACTGAACAGGATTCAACGTTCTGACCAATCAGCTGCGAGCTGGCGACAGGTACCCATGTGGGGCGTATCCAGCCACAAACATGCTAACAAACATGCTAACGTAGGACAAGAATGTCGTGCTGATAATTCCCTCTGAAGAACAACTGTGTCTTCAGAGCAGCAGCTTGAAATGCGACAGCCACAGCGGAAAATGCTAGAGCACGTGTTGTGGAAATTCTGGGTTTATTGTGCTGTTCCGCTTTATGGCACGTCGCGATGCAACCGTTGCTGTGACAACAACAGCAGTTGAACTGAATGTAGTTGCGTGGACTCTCTGGTCTCTCTGGACTGGCCTTTAGTTCGTTTGCTCTGGTCTGAATCGTATGATGAGCTTCGGTTCGGTTTCTTTTCACCCGGGGGAAAAACATTAACGAGTGAGTCTACAAAAAGACAAATTCTCTCCGTTTATCGAGTGTTTACTGGGTGTTTTTATTCGTTGCTCTTTAGCTTGAACTATACATTTTTTTACTTTGTTTCCGGCAAATATACACACATACACTGCAACAAAGTGTTCAGTCATCATGAGGAGCAGGCGACCAGCCTCAGTGGTTCTGAGGTCAGAAATTCAGTGAGGTGCAGCTCAATGACGCCATTCTAACATGGACGGTGTCAATGACCTTTGTGACTGACTTCTGACTAGTTACCAGGAGGAATGTGTGTTTAACACATCTCCGTGTGACTCTTCTCCTGCTTTTATTACGCCGCTCGTATTTCCTAATGAGCTGCTGGTGATTTTACCTGCAGTACAAATATTATCTACATCGTTTTATAATTTAAATACTTTAGAAAATTGCTCCAGGAGGGAGATTACAGTACCAGGTAATTAGCAGCGGTACTAATTGAAAATGAAAGTGGCAGTTGTACTGTGAATTAATCTCAATAATGACAAAAAAAGAAGAATCGGCCCTCGGCAGTTCAGTGACGACGACGTCCTCTGGAGATTTTTTTCCCTTTACAATCATATTTCTGAGCTCAAAATGAGTTGAGATTATTACAATGAAAAAAAAAAGAAAAACGATTCAACACTTTTCATTCCTTGCTCCAGAGACAGAACATTCCTTTCCATTTTTTTTTTTTTTTGTTATTGCTGCAAACATGAGCCAAACATTGACTGAGAAACACAATCCATCTTAAATCCAGAGGCTGGTCTGTGTTGGTAGCTGGGCTATTAACCCGAGTATCGATCCACAGAGGTTGTCTGGTCATGGTTGGAATGACTAATGGAGCTCCAAACCGGCAGCCGATAGACTGTCGTTGGCTTTTAGCTCTTTAAAAACTCATCAAGCTCTTGAAAATGTCTGAAATTGGCCGTCGGTCCTCTGATGATCACAGCGATCAGAAAGATAACAAGGGGGAGAAGTGAAAGACAAAGTCAGCTTTCTGTGGAGGAAAAATATCACATCTCTGCATCGCAATGAAACTCCTTGAATTGAATCCAACAATCATGGACAAATGAGCCTTCATTAATCGTGAGATAAATTCTTTCTATGGACTCGAAGCACGTTCTTCCAAAACAATACAAGTGACACATGGTGTCGTTCTGCATTGAATTTCTTCCAGTTATCAGTCTTCTGACAAGTGTCAGGACTTCAAGTGATAGCGACTGAAAGTGAGCGGATCTTGTTACCGCAGTAACTACAAAAAGATCGGCGTGATGTTCGGCAGAACTTTTTTCGGTCACAAATCAAATAATAGAAAGTAATTACTGTAGTACGTTACGTGGATAATGTGACGTGTTGCACTCCCTGTTCCAATCGCTGACGCAGGAAGTCGAGCAAAGAACTCACAAACAACAGATCTTTCCCTCTGCCAAGGAGGTCATCTTGTAGAAGGAGTAAACATACACACTGTATGTGTGTATGTTTTAACTTTACACATGAACCACTGATCCATTTCTCCAGAAAATCCTACTGGAGCTGAGAAGCAGCACAGACATGTTACGACTCTAATGTGTTGTAACATATTAAAACAAGCACTAGCTCGTTGCTAGCGTGTCAGGCACCCAAGTAAGACGCAATCTGAAATGTGGAGTCATTTCATTTAGATGTGACACAATGAAGCAGAGCATTTGTCAAAAAACCTGGCGGAGACATTCCCATGGTAGATTTGAAGAAGACCTCCTCATAAACAAGGTGTCTGCAGCCCCTGAGGTGAAGGAAGTTGTTAAATTGTTCTGTGCTGAAAAGATTAAAAATAAAACCTGTTGAAAATGGATAAGAAGTGATGGAGAATGAATAAAAGTCAAACTTTTGACTTACTTAAAAAATAACACTCATTCATAAACGAATCTGTGATAACCAGCCGTTTCCTTCTTCTGACTTCAGGGTATGTCTGTAATATAACGTCAACAGTGTTTGCTCTCTTTCTAGCAGATTTCTACTTCCCTCCGTCTCTCCTCCTGTCACTCTGTAATAAGCCTGACAGAAACTATTTATTGGGGTGGGGGGTGTGGGGGGGGGCGCAAAGGAATAATAAAAGAGCTGTGAGATGACCCAGCCCATCCCAAAGAGGACACTGCACAAAATCTCCTTTTAGTCTCTTAAAGCTTTTGAATAACACTGACTTTGACATAAAGCTATGACATTTGCATAGTATTACTACTTTGCCTCATGTACAATTGGAGGAGTAGTCCACTGCTGGAATGTGAGTAAATGAAGTAGAAATCCACCAAAGCTAATGTTAATACATGTTAATCAATGCTCCACTCACCCGCTCATCGTCCATTCAACAACTTGACCAGTAAACAGACTCTTTATAAGAACACAGCTTTCAAAGAGATGAGAACAAATCTTTACTCAGGGATGTTCCAGGACACATTTAGTGGGGGAAAAAAAGTGGGCCGATAATTAAACCCTGTGGGACACCCTCACTCACTGGCCGAGTTTTTCATGTTTTATTTTTCATTGTTATTTTTATATCATATATAGTTAGTTGTTGTCATTTGGTGATTTTCAGCTGGAGAAAAGTGTCAGGAGTGATTAGTGATAGAAGAGTTTCAGCTAAGGTGAAGGGAAAGGTTTACAGGACTGTGGTTAGACCAGCTATGATGTATGGTTTAGAGACACTAGCGATAGGCAGAAGACAGGAGGCAGAGCTGGAGGTGGCAGAGTTAAAGATGCTGAGATTCTCTTTAGGAGTGACCAGGATGGACAGGATTAGGAATGAGGTCATCAGAGGGACAACACAGACAGGAAGGTTAGGAGAAAAAGCTAGAGAGGCTAGATTGAGATGGTTTGGACATGTGCAGAGGAGGGACAGTGGATACATTGGTAGGAGAATGTTAGAGATGGAGTTGGAGGTAGGAGACAGAGAGGAAGACCAAAGAGGAGGTTTATAGATGCAGTGAGGGAGGACATGGAGGTAGTTGGAGTCAGAGTAGAGGATACAGAGAACAGGGAAAGATGGAAATCGATGATTCGCTGTGGCAACCCCTGAAGAGGGACAAAGCCGAAAGAAGAAGAAGAAGAAGAAGAACTGTTTTCTGATTTAATTCTTATTTTCATTCTTTGTACTCTTGTTTATTTTTTATACTTTTGCTGTTTGAGCTGCATGTGTTAAATAAATAACACATGCTGTTTATGTTATTATTATTATGATTATTATTATTATTATGATTATGATTATGATTATTATATTATTATTATTATTATTATTGTTGTTGTTGTTGTTGTTGTTGTTGTTGTTGTTGTTATTATTATCAATCATGAGGGCTGAAACCAAAGAACACTTGATGTATTGACCGGTAGATTGATCAGCTGACTGACTCTTCAAACTTTTATCCACAGGAAGTGCTGGTACTTCGGTGACATTCAACCGTAACGGAGACGCTCCCGGACGCTACGACTTGTTTCAGTATCAGTGGAACAACGTCACTGGACCTGGTTACCGAGTCATCGGTCAGTGGACGGAGACTCTGCAGCTCAATGTGAGTGCTTATTAAATATTACTTTAACCTGTAATGAGATGAATGAGAAGAAGAAGAGAAAGAAGAAGAATTCATACTCATGCACCAAAATTGAGATGTGTAACAGTTCTCTGTGAAATATGCTTAGTGTAAGTCAAAGGTACATGACAAATCAGCGTCTATGCAGCTCTGAGCTAAACAGTCAAACAAGTGCTTTATTTCCATTTTTATAATTGCATAATATATATAACAAACAATACATGACATTTGTGTGGATTTTAGACACACAATCAAACCTTTCATATGAAACTATCAAGCAATCAGGACCAGGAGAAGGGAAAACCAAAAACAGGAGCACTTGTCCAACTCGTCTTTCTGCTGAGTCAGCAGACAAACAGATAGCAGCTGTCAGCTTGAAGGTCTTGATCTTAGACCACTGCTGATCTCCACATTCAGGTGAGCGGCAGCACACAGAAAGCTGCTTTGGGTTTGTCTGCATTCAGGACCATGTCTCTGCTTCTTGGCAACACTGAATTATTCACCTCGATAGCCCCCAGTAAGCCAGATGTGGCAGAGCCGTTGCTATCGGCCCTCCCTTTATTGTGTGTTTCCCTCCGCACTCAGAATTCCTTTGTGTGTTTTGTGCTGTTTCCAGAGTACAGAGGGGAGCTATTCCTGAAACTAGTCGTTCAGGCGTGACAGTCAGGTCCTCATGTGCTCCCTCTCAGTTACATGGGTGACGACTTTCGTAAAGGAGCAGATGAGTAATGAGCATATCTAAGATAAGTGACCTTTGCGTGAACTTGCTGCGGTCACAATAGAAGAGAAGGAAATGCTTGTCTGCCATGCTGCAGCAGTACCGCTCATCTGTGTGTGTGTGTGTGTGGGGGGGGGGGGGGGGGGGGTCACATGGGTCAGAAGAAAGAAGCCTGCTGCTGAGGAAGAGTTTGAATCATCTTCAGAGACGAACAAAGGATCATTCCCATCACAACAAAGCCTCCTGATTGGACAATGAAGAGTCAGACAGACATTCCTGGCAATGTACAATCACATTCAAGGTTCCTCTGCTGCTAATAAACGCCAGCGATTTGCAGACATGAGAACACAAAGTTCCTCAGGGACGTCATGGTGAACGAGTGGGAAACGGTGAGGAGACGGAGCTCATTAACGATGAACGAAAGTCAGTGAGGACCAATGACAGCGGTGTATCTGATACATGTAGGGTCAGAGTCTGTGGGCGGAGCTTAACAGGACGACAAGGATCATCCTTGGTGTCAACAGGAAAGGAGTTGGACGTTTCTTTCAAAGACCAACAGAGGATCATTTCCGTTCCATCGCTGTTGTTGTTTCCACTCTTGTCCTAAACAAACTGACACTGACTCGTTTGTCTGATCACGTGTTCATTGTCTCTGATTGGTCGTAGCACTGTCCCGTTGCGTGCAGTGGTATTTCCATATGCACCCGTTGGTGTCGGAGGTGTTCAGTTAAAGGTCTACCGCCGTGTGTGCGTGAACAAAGACTCTCCCCCTGTGACACAAAGTACATGTTGTCACAAGTCCAGCGGTTTTCATTCTGGAGGCCGTGTGTTTCCTCAGCCTCAGCTGTGGTCACGGAGCTGCAGCGGGTGTAAGACGGCGGCTGAAATGAGTTTTCCTGGAGGGTTGGAGAACAACTTGGCCATCTGAAGGGAGCTCGGAGTAGAGTCGCTGCTCCTTCACGTCGAAAGGAGCCTCAGCCGCCTGCCAACACGATTTGTGGATAAGTGGAGGATAAACGGATGGATGGTTGATGGGAGGGAGTGGGCGGGGGGGTGTTGGGGTTAGCAGCTCTCCTGAAAGCTACGAGTTTCCTGGAAGATATAGTGAACGGAAATATGTCAGTGTTTGTTTCAGGCTCATTAAAAAAATAATCTATGTCTGTTCTAATTAACACAGTGTGTGTCCGTTCTTACTGCGGTCGCACACACGCAGCAGCCTCAGTACTTCAACGCTAAATTAGGAAGTTAGAAAACAAACTGCTGTTCTTACTATGGAGACTTCTCCGTAGACAGAATATTTATATATTCGTGTTTTTTTTTTTATGACAGGTGCTCTAATAAATGTGTAAAGCACTGTAAATGTACTGCCTGGCCATTTCGTTGGACCGCCTTTAGCTTCGTTGACGGCACGCACTCACAAACCTCTGCAATGTCACAACAGCTGTTTTTCCCTCCAGCATCACATTAATGTTTCCATCTTGTATTCAGTTTTGATGTTTAAAACATCTTGTATGGATGTGTGGGGATTCAGATCCACTATTCTTCTCTAAGTCTTCTCTAGCACATCCCAGAGATTCTCAATGACGTGAAGGTCTGGGCTCTGAGGCCCAGTTCATGAGTGAAAATGTCTCAAGCTCCCTGATCCTCGGCTTCCGATTTGAGCCCGATGAATCCTGGCGTTGTCCCCTTGAAATATGCCTGTGGCATCAGAGAAGAGAGGAAATCCATTGATGGAATAACCTGGTCATTCAGTTTATCCAGCTCGTCAGCTGACCCCATTCTTTGGGCTCATAACGTTGCTGAGCCTGGACCTGACCAACTTTCACGCCCAGCAATCTGTATAAACATGTATGGAGGGAGTACCCGTTCATCGTTTTCATCGTGCTCCAGTGATGGTATCCACGTATCGTCAGTGATACTACCAGAGTCGACCTGACGTTGTTTCAGTCGGATGGGTCCCTTTCCAGGTTTCCAGCCTGGAAGCAGCCGGCGCTGCTGATGCTCTTCAGGAGCCATCATATTTAGTCGAAAACCTTTTTATTTTGTGTCAGTTCCACTGAGAACACCACGGAATCACATTCAGCAACACGTGTCAAATGCAGGAGACACTTCTTTCGCCCTCACTTAAGATCTGCTGGAATTTGTGTGTGGCAGCTGCAGCACCCGACAGAATTTCAATGATTCCCGTGAAGCAAAAACCTGCGTGTGATCTGCGTATGAAGCCTCTTGTTTGCTGCTTCACCATTATTCTCACTCTCTCTTCATGCAGCTTCATGCAGCTCCTGTTTGCTGCAGAAACTCTCCTCTGAGGCCACAAATGCAAACAGAACATTCACAGCGCCGTCTACTGGCTGTAGATGTTATAACAGGGATGAGTTTCACTCAAAAGCTTGTTGACTTACATTCCAACGCATTCTTTTCTTCTTCCTTCAACATCCTCTGATAATCCTCTCCAGACCAGTCCAGCGAGATTTGGATCATATTCATTTTTTGGTTTATGAACTCGCTGGTTGATGATGCTGCATTCAGGGAACACACTTGTGTCGTGTGAACCAACAGATGGAAACTGGCGTGTCCAGATGTCCTCTCAGGGTGTAGTTTGTTCTTCCTGTGTCACTGTGCTGCTTTGGTATCTGAAGAACTTCAGTCTGTATTTAATTATCACAGCTGCCGTTCTCTCTTTGCTGTTTGAAAGTATCTGTGTCTATTCACCACATGAAGGTCACTGAAACACAAAGCTGACAACAAAAGCAGCTAGAGAAATGTGTGACGTCAACTCGCAGTCAGAGCTCATCCGTGTATTTGTGGCAGGAAAGGTGAAAAAAGAAAGGGATGAGAAGAGGAACTAGAAGATGAAGGGTTTTTTTAGAATGACAGTTAGCTGTCATGGTGTTTGACCTTACATGTGCACAGTAACATATGTACGCTAACACGAGAGCAGTAACACACCGACTCTAACATATGTACCCTGACATGTATACTGTTACACACCTGCAGACACCTGTGAAGGAACATGGACACTAACTAAAATACTGTAATACACCTAGTAACACATGCCCAGCAACGTCTACAGAAAAATGTGCAGTGACACGTGATGCACAGTAATATGCACAGTAACACACATCAGTAGCAATTACACAAATACACAGTACGTGCACTCCAGTATCTGTATCACACACAAGGAAACATGTGCAGTTGTATGTACATGTAGGTGTACATGTACAATGTAACTACAGTGAAATATACAGTAACATGGACAGCAACATGTACAGTTACTTGTATACAGTAACATGTAAAGTACCTATGTACAATATGCACAGTAGCACTTATCCAGCAAAATGTAAATGAATATGTAAAGTACACATTACATGTAGTGTAATATACGCATTGTAACACACCGTAACGTAACACATGCACACACACACACACACAAATAAACCTCCACAATGAATGCAGCCGGGGG
>CAAKHB010004031.1:30257-44700 GCA_901007665.1 Aeoliscus strigatus
CCCACAAAGAAGAGGAGAAACAAAAGAAGCAGGGGGGGGGGGGGGGGGGGGGGGGGGGGGGGGGGGGGTTCAGGAAAGATGCCGTTTATTCACATCGTTCATGAAAAAAACACTCAACGTGTTTCTGGACAAAGGATCCGGCCTCATTAGACATCCAGCAGAAACACCAACAGGAGGAATGTGTCAGACTGCGGCGGCAGATCGTGATCCAGCAGTCGTTACTCTAATGAATCGTTTCTGTCATATTCGGCAGCCACATTGAGATTCTGATGGCTGCAAAGCCTTATTACTCCAAGTGAAACCTGAGGTTTCCCCGTCACACGGCGCCTCTCAGCAGGCATCAGCCGTCACGAGGTGAGGTTAGCCCCAGCATGAGTTGTCATTTTAAAGAATCGAACGGCCTCCACGCAGAGGACATAAAGCCCAGCTACACGCGTAGCATATCCTGCATCGTCAAGACATCGTTTCCACACGTTATGTTATGTTTATGTCGTGCCCCCCCCCCCCCTCAAGGGGCACAAGAGATGCTCCACAAAATCTGCAGGAATGTGACATTATACCTGCGCCACCATCCTGAGCATGCGCAGTAAGGGTAGTGCACACAGTAAGGATTTTGCGTCAGCAGCAAGGGTTTCCAGCGAAGGGGGTTGGCTGCTTCGAATCCACCATGAAAATGTTGGGAGGTGGATGATTCTCAACAGGGGAACAGAGGTTTGTGATGACAGAGAACACTGTGTATGAGCGCCAACGACACAGTTCGGGAGGATTCCACGTTTGTTGGCGTCTCACATGGATTCGTGAAGAGTCCAGAGAAGCATCCACGTTCCCCTCCACATCCCCACGATGCTGATTTATCTGAAAACTTTGATGCTGCTGGTCATTTAACAAGGCAGGCTGCTGCAAATGCAGATTCCCTCTGTTTCTTTGTTCTGAGAGCAGCAGGGGAACATTCATTCATTCATCCTTTCATTAATTGATCGCCGAGTTTTCACCATCTGATTGGCTCTCGTGTAGCCACTGTGGCGCTCTCGCAGGAGCTTGACTCCAGTGTGTTGGGATGCAGCTGAAATGGAGATAATTAATTCAAATTGCCTTGTTCTCCCCGACTGAAACTTTTCTTTGAAGCATATTTCATTCTGATTTATTCCAGAGAACAAAGGCAGAAAGATTTCTCACCGGTGGTGTGAAAACACCCATTTGCTTTCAGCGAATGTACACAGGGCTTTTATTATTTTCCTCTAATGTAAACCAGTCACAGGAAGTCGTTTAACTCAGAATAAAACTGATGGTGCTGGAGAAAAAAGCTGGACCTAGACCCTACGCGAGGCCCCACACCGTGAGCGTTTGTACTTTGTTTATACTCCCGCGTCTGTCTGTTTGCATTGATTGTTTGTTTTTGGTTTTCAGTTGAAATGGAGCGTAATTTGTCACCACAGTAAACTACAACAACATCCGCATCATTTTCCGCTCACTTTTTTTAGTCCACGGAGAACGCTGAGAACGTCATGTGACACACACAGTCCAACCACAGTTGTGGCAGGTGGCTGCATTTATGGAGAGGTGCACGTCAACAGTCAGACCTTCAACGGGGAACTCGCCGTCTCTGTGGAATGATCCAAAACACAACCTGGTCTTTAAATGTTCTCCCACGCTCGCTGCTGCTGAGGCAGCAAGTGGGGGTTGCTATGGAAACAGAAATCTGTGCATCAGTCCTCGCGTTTCAGATCAACGTAAATACTCAACGCTCTTAACGTGTCAAACCAATTAAAAAATATCTATAATATTTGTTGACTTGTTTAAAAAACAAAAAAAAACATGGGTCGTGTTAGAACGTTTGACGGACGGGCACTTGGAGAGCAAAGAACTTCATTCTGAAAACACAGTGTGTGCATGTGCTAGTTACTATGACTGACATATATGAATAATAAAACGCAATCTGACATTGGAGTCACACATTTCAGCCTTTAAAAAAGCGATGCAGCTCAGTAAACAGCGTCGGCAGATGAGGATGGGTCTCCCTCGACTCGAAGCTGCACTCACACGACAAAGTTCAGCGACGTCGAGAGGACGACGGCCCGTGCTGTCAACGTCCTCTGGCCCAATAGACCCATCGCTGCAGCCGAGAAAGCGAGACAAGAGAAACCCTCAATTCAGACGACTGAAACTGAACATAAGACGGCAGAAGGAGAGACGGTGAAGATGTGGGGCATCTGAGGCTCAGGAGATGGTTTCTGCATTGTATCCATGGCAACATCTTGTAGGTCCCAACACTATTTTGAGCGCTTTAAATGAGCTAGGAGGTGGAGGCCCCCTAGAGGATGCATAATGAACAGCTTCTGTTAAATAGCTGATGGAGGCGCGGAGGAGGAGGAGGATTAACCGCTCTCAGTTCCACCCACGTCCCACGAGGTTCAGTCCCAGCGGGCAGCCTCCTGGTTTTTGTCAAGTCTTTATTGAATTTTACCAAACAAATACAAGATCCCTGGACGTTCGTTTCAAACAGAAGACGTGTGACAAGATATTGTTACGCGGTGAAAGAGAAGCATCCCTCCTCCGGTATCTGCAGAGGCAGGACACGTTCCCTTTCTTCGCTCGTTGGTGGACCGTTTGCTTGTTTGGACACTTTACAGGGTGTTTTTTTCACCGATGCTAATGCGAGGCCAACTGAAGCAACCTGCAGCCTACGACGCCATGAAGGTGGTTTTATCGATAGTAGTCTGACAAAGGAGCAGAGACAGGCGGACGAGCAAACGTCTGCCGGGGACTGATAAGACAGACGGAGGTAGAGAGAGAGATGAGGAGGTCGTACACAGAAAACTCACCCTCGCTTCTCTTCTCTCCTCTGCAGAATCCTGCAAGAACAAAATCAACAGCTAATGTTCTCCTTTTCTAGTTTCACACTCCCTTCTTCTTTTTCTAATATCTCAATTTTTTTTCTTCAAAAAAAAACAGCCCATCAACGTTTTAGCTAGAATGGTTCAAGAGCTCAGATGAATGTTTCAGATCTCTTCAGTCCTGTCTGCTGCGACGTCCCAGGGATGTGACTTCTGGAGGGTTTCTTATGGTTTGTTCCAGTTACTGTGTCAGATTGTTGTCTGAGCTGTGGCCAGGAATCTAACCTGTAACTCAGTCACACCCTGAGTTCAGGATCAAAGATGGCGTCAGGAGCTCCGTATTCTCTGCCGACATTTTTTACTGTTTTTCTTTCGCTACTTTTGTCTTTTGTTCCTTTTCAACACACTCAAACAAACAAAACTGTTTGTTATCAGTGGGAATGTTGTCACGGTGTAATTGTACAAGGAATACCACGGAAAGTGTCGTTTATACACTAAGAACTAGCACAACCACCACTGTGTTGTGACTACACTAGAACACAAACAACTGGAATGCATCATTGGACACGTCCACTCTGACAACCCTGGTCTCACCCCCTCCGTCACTCCCAGCACCCATCAGTCCACTTCGTGTCCATCCTCTCACTTCCACTGCTGAGTGTGTGCGTGTGTGTGTGTGTGTGTGTGTGTGTGTGTCTTGGTTTCTTTCAGAACCTGGAAGATGTTTTGGTGATTTTCACAGTTCAGGACATCCTGATATTCAGCCGTTCACAGGAAACATGTGGACACGTACATTTAGGACTTTCAGATGCGCCCGCCAGCTGTGATGCCTCCCCACAGACCCGAGTGAATTATTGAACACGCCGGCGTGGCTGGCATCTTTCCCCTGACCACTGCAGCGGCAACAGAAGACAGCTGGCGTTTGACTGACCCGCTGCCACCCCTCACACAGGAGACACGTTCACGTTACAACGCTGTTGGAGTTGGCAGGAGTGCATGAGACGCACGCGAGTAACGCCTGTTGTTCACGTTGATGCGAGATGTTCCGGAGGTGGAGACGAGCTGATGAGAGGAAGAGAGATATCCAGCGTGTGTCGCGGAGGGAGGAACTTCCTTTCACACTTGACAGCAGAGCAGGATTAAAACCTTTGTTTGGAGGATCGTAACCACACACAAGCCTTTGGCTGACTCTGTGTTTTTAGCCCCGACTCTTCAACTTGGCAGACTCGGTTTGATAGTGGGAGGAGATAACATCCTTTCACTCTTTGCTGAGGTGCAGCCGCTGGCTGCCAGAAGCAAACGCTGACTCAGACGGGTCTGTGTAGATAATCTGGTTGAGTGTGTGTAACTGATCAGCTGCAGGTTACAGCTGCAATTTCAAGTCCTTTCATATCCTTCAAACACAAACCAGCTGTGGGGGGAAATAAACGACATCAATAAACAAGAACAAACCCTTTTTTCCTTTCACAGGGATTCGACACAGGTCTGCTGGAGAGATGTGAGACAAATATTCACAACAGCTGATCTGATCATCAAAAGCAAATAGTTTGTTTGTCAGCTCGCACACATAAACTCCTCCTCCAGTGAGTTTATGGAGGCTTTGCTTCTCGCTGAAAGCGGAGCTGCAACATCACTTGAGCTTATCTTGTTGCAGAATCCACATGTGTAAGAACAAGAACCAGGCGCCTCCTCCTGTTGCAGGACGATGACTTTATGATGACAGTTAGTTAGTTAGTTTCCCCTGTGTGCAGACCTGACACCATCTCAGTAACCATGGTTACTGGGATAACAGCAAAACCACACTGTCAAATGTGCAAACAATGTGTTTGACCAATACAAAAACAGTTTATCAGTATTTCACTTCTAATGTACTCATTTAAACCTCCTGTGAATGCTCATGGAAATGATAAAAGGACAAACATGTCGCTGAAACAAGGGGGGGGGGTTGTTTTCATGGTTCTATCAGCCAGTTTCAGATCACAAACTTTTATCTTAAAGTGAAATCCACTTTCCCTTTTTTCTTTCTCATATATTTTTAATATGGTGCACTTGTGAGATTTGTACATACAGAAGCAAGTTCTTTTCTAATGAATAAAAAAAAAGCAGCGTCCCGGGATGAAAGACGGGATAAGTGTTGTATGTTCGTGAACAAGTTAAGAGGTCAAAACCTTGTTGGTGGGTAAAGGGGGACGTATGGGATTAAAAAAAAAGTCTCAGGAGTGAAATTCAACCAATCACCGGCTGCCTCTGTGTTCCCGCTGCAGGTCGAGGACATGCACTGGCCTCGAGGCGAGCAGGACATCCCGAGCTCCGTGTGCAGCCTTCCCTGTAAGAGCGGCGAGAGGAAGAAGGTGGTGAAGGGGATGCCGTGCTGCTGGCACTGCGAGCCCTGCGACGGTTACCAGTACCAACATGACGAGTTCACCTGCAAGCTCTGCTCCTACAACATGAGGCCGAATGCAAACCGCACTTCCTGCCAGCCCATCCCCATCATCAAACTGGAATGGCACTCGCCCTGGGCGGTGATCCCAGTCTTCCTGGCCATGCTTGGGATCATCGCGACCATTTTTGTCATGGCGACGTTCATCCGGTACAACGACACACCGATTGTAAGAGCATCTGGCCGGGAACTGAGTTACGTGCTGCTGACGGGTATTTTTCTGTGTTACATCATCACGTTCCTCATGATCGCCAAGCCAGATGTGGGCGTGTGCTCGTTTAGGAGGATTTTTCTGGGTCTGGGTATGTGCATTAGCTACGCTGCCCTGCTCACCAAAACCAACCGCATCTACCGGATCTTTGAGCAAGGCAAGAAGTCGGTGACAGCCCCCAGGCTGATCAGTCCCACCTCGCAGCTGGCCATCACCTCCAGCCTCATCTCAGTCCAGCTGCTGGGCGTGCTGATCTGGTTCGGGGTGGATCCGCCCAACACCATCATAGACTACGATGAGCAGAAGACCATCAACCCTGAATTCGCGCGAGGCGTATTGAAATGCGACATCACGGATCTGCAGATTATCTGCTCGCTGGGTTACAGTATCCTACTGATGGTGACGTGTACTGTTTACGCCATAAAGACACGCGGGGTCCCGGAGAACTTCAATGAGGCCAAGCCCATTGGGTTCACCATGTACACCACCTGCATCGTGTGGCTGGCTTTTATACCCATCTTCTTCGGCACGGCGCAGTCCGCAGAGAAGGTGAGAACCAATCAGCCAATTTACGATCTATCTATCTAGATATCTAGCTGCAGTATCACTTGTATCTCCCTATCCATCACCCATCTAGCCACCCAATCACCCATCACTCCATCCATCCATCCGTCATCAAAAGAAGTCCACATCCTGTTGAAACGACGGAGCAATAAATCACACTATGGTGAAAAAGACGGTCAAGCATAGGTTGAATTCCATTGGCTGACGATGAGCTGGATGTGTCTCCAACCACATGTGAAGCTCAATGAGCCGTCGCATTATTCAAAATAATCATCTCTGTGTGATGCTGCCTGACTCTAACGTACTGGGGAGGTGTTATAAAAACATATTTCCTGTTCTCCGTCCGTCCGTCCTGCGGCCTGTTTGCTCGGTTCTGGTGAAAAACTTTCAGAAATGCAGTGAAGGACAACCATCAGCTGCACATCTCAAGCTCATTTTCTCTGAATCCAAATGTTCTCGCTCTCCACTGGGTGACCTTTCTGCTATCGGGCTTGTATGAAAACCACCGATAACACGAAATTAGCTTTGACATTAAGGTCTGTCTGAAGAACGAGGCACAAACTGCAGAGTGTCGTTAATGAACTTCATGTGAGGTCCCGCAGCCCACACCTAATCTGTGTGTTCTTCTTTCTCATTCCACTTCATCTGCACACACACACACAGCTGTGACTTTATCTGCATCCAGACGTTTGTTGACGCTCTAAACTGACCTGAAAGTAATTTACATACATTTCTCATTAAGTACAAATATTCCTCAAAGTTTCTGGTGATTGACATTTTGGAATGGCGCTGTGGAGCTGCCACAGGCGAAGATTAAGAAGTTCTGCTCTTTCTAACATCTCGGAGGATGCAGGTTCCAGGGTCTGGCCTCTTCTCACCGCAACGTTCTTAAGCCTCCCGTCTTGGCCGGGATTTAGACTGGTCCTGCCGGATATGTTGGTGTTGGCTTCAGGCGACGTAGGCGATAAACCGTCAACACCACCGTCAACACCACCGTCAACACCACCGTCCCCACGTGGAGACTCCCAGTGTGTCTATCCTGAATGATTTCATTGGCCTAGAGAAAGGAAAGAGGTGGTAAAATACAGCTTGGCTATAAAATGACGTGGACGTCATCCGGTCCTTAAAGGCAGAAGGACACGGACCGTTCTTTCCCTGAGTCACGAATCATAAAACACTGTCAGTCTCATTTCTCCTTTAGCTGGTGAGAACTGAAGGACAAGAGGGGTCAAAGACTTGTTCGGATGTTGGTCATTAAAGGTTTTTTTCACACAGAGACGAAGAGAGAAGAGGATGTGAACTGTGGCTGAGGGGAGAAAATGCCCCGACTGGTTTTGGCTTTTGAACTTGGTTATGAGTTCCACCATGTCTCTCATGTGTCATATCAGGTTGGATGTGGTTCACCTGTCAGCTCGCAGGTTTCCTTTTTCTCTCTTCAATCATCTCCCAAGCGCTTCCTGGGCTCGTTATCCACTGCATTCAGCTAGTTTGCTTCAGCTTCCGTGTGCCTTTGTCCCACAAATTCACCTGCCTCCGTGACAGAAAGGAGGAGAGAGGGAGGTGTCAGGCTGGTGTTTCAGATGGGTGCAAGGTGACTGCATTCATCCCACTGGGCTGCAGACTGAGTTCGGGGAAGTGAGACGCTGCAGGTGTCACCTGTGGAGACGGCGAGCAATGTGCTGTCATCGCCAATTATATCATTATCTGCAGTGTCCAAGCCCATGAGCCTCCATGGATATGACAGACAAGAAGATGCTGCAGAATGTTTGCTCATTCTTATCCAGAGATTGTTGGTCGTTTCCATGGCGACATGCCAACCAGAAACCGATCATCGGTCATTCAGCCTCCATCGTCAGCTGCCGTTGACAATGGAGAAAAGGTGTAAAATGTAAATGACAGAAAAACAAACTGCCCATCACTGAGGCAGACGTGAACATGGATCCTCACACAGCCGGTTACAAATCTTTCTGTGTGTGTGTGTGTGTGTGTGTGTGTGTGTGTATGACAACAGCCGGCAGCTGAGTGGAGCACTGACATATTGGCCCTTGCTGCTTGTTATTACCCACCTGGTCCATCACACGCAGAATACAAATGAGGAAAGAATAGCTCACCTGCGCGCGCGCACACACACACACACACACACATATCTGTAGATACCCTTACAGGAGCATTCATACATGTAAACAATACTTCCAATCTGAACTGAATGAAACTTAAAACGACCAAAATAGTCACATTAAGTATGAGTCCCGTTGTGTCGCTGTCATCCCTCGGTAATCCCTCGGGAGACCATGAATCAAAGCTTTGTTCCTCCAAACCTGGCAGATTCTGAGCCGGTGACCAAAAGACACAGGCTGAGGATTCAACAGAACTCTGGGGAGGCGGCTGTATTAGTTAAATGATCTTCACATGCTTGATAAGATGCAGAACAGCTTTTGTAGGATGTGTACTATCGCACAGGGAACACCATCACATGCTAGACAGCGTCCTCTTTATTTTCATCTGGATTAAAAGCTGTTTACCAAACAGATTTGTTGTATCTGAGTGGAGCAGATCCTCTGCTATGAACACAGCGCCCCCCTCAGGGACAACAGGGTGTACGTTCCACATCCCAGGTGACACAACTCAAGTACCCTGGGACTTGTTGGTGTGTGATGAAGGGGAAAAAACATGTTAGAAGTTCAACATTTAAGTTGGTACTGAACTGAACTCACAGTTGTCAAAGACAAATGCTGGTGATCAGTTGGTGATCAGCTGTGATGATAATAATCTGTAAACGTCTTCGAATCTGAGGCACTCCCTGTAGCTGTACCGACTGACCCACACAGATGAGGAGTTTTCTCTCGCAGATAGTACTTTTAGCTTTAAAATGACTTTTCCACAAACCAATGACTGACTGCCTCAGCTGCTAGCTTGGCTGCTGCTGGCTGAGAGGTGTGAGCTCACTGTTGTCTGTTGTCAAGCCATTGACTGCTACTGTAAATGAAAAGACTGAGAACTGCCAGCTGCCAGAAACAGGCCACGTCATTCTCTGGCTCCCAGCATGCAAAGCGCACGAGGATAACGGAGCATTTAGCTGAAATCTGCAGCCTGATGGAGGTCATGTGACCCTCTAGAATCCATGAGATGATGTTTGTCTGTGGATCATACGAACAAACTCCTTCACAGATGTAATCAAATCAGTCTCTGACAGTCTGACATGTTCATCATGTTTATGTATGTCATGATGTGCTAAACGCTGTTTCGCGGCTTCATGCGCACGGATGTAAAGAGGGAATTGACGCCATCTCGTTGACTCGATGCTTCATGAATAAAGCCAGCGGAGGAAAGTGTTTCGACCCCCGCTGACAGACTGATTTCTCCTGAGACTCCTACGGCTCCTCATGCAGGATGCCAAGGTCAAACCGCAGAGCTCCTTTCTTTCATTAAGGCTTTCCATCCCCGGTCGCCTTGATTTAACGCCACGTTTCCAGGTAGATGCTCCTGGAGAGAGGAAGAGCAAAGAGAGAAACAATGAAAAGGAGGAGGGAGAAACAGGAGAACAGATGGGAGGGTGGAGGCGATGAAAACATTTGCAATGCTGATATCAGGTCTTCACATGGGCTCTGTTTTATGGCCCCATTAATGCTTCATCCTCTTCCACGCTCATCTTCTTCTTTCCTTCTTATTTGCTGTGTTCTCTCTCTCCCCCTCATCGTCTCCCTTCTCCCCCTATTTTATGTGAGTCCTGTAGGTCACTTTTACCGTCACCTCACTTGTGGAGAGAACCAGTCAGACGCTTCGAGTCCTGAAGACCAAATGTTTTGTCCATCCTCAGCGTTTCAAGCCAATATGGGCCGGGTCTGCTCTCGATGGCTGACAGGCTGGAGCTGCCGTCTCTGCTGGTTCTGTTCCATCTGTGCAGCGACCCGTCATGGAACACCCTTGACAGGCTGCCGTCCTGAAACAATATCAATCCAACAGACTGACGCTGTTTGAGATGTGACCTGTAATTATTGTAGGTTCGTCAACCCAGGGGCGACACGGTGGTCCAGTGGTTACCACTGTTACCTGTAGCAAAAATGACCCTAGTGGAGTTTCTGGACTCTCCCCAAGTCTGCATAGGTTCTCTCTCCAGGTACTCCTTCTTCCTCCCACCCCTAGAAGCAACCAGTAAATGTGTTTGTGAATGTGAGTGTGAATGCTTGTCTGCAGCCTTAATAAACATGATAATAAACAGACCATGAACTATGACCCTGGACAGGAGCAAGCAGAGGATGACAAACACACGACATGAACGCATCACATGACCTCCCACTACGCACAAATGAATCCAAGCTATGTCTTCTGATGTCACGTCAGCTACCAAACGCTAACGGTTGGTTGCGTGTGCGTATCGTCTGTAGTCTGGTTGGATTCTTGACGACTTCCAGAAGTTTGTTAGCTGTGTGTCAAAGTGTGTCTTTTCTAAAGCTTGATGATGTGAGCAGCAGGAGATAGCTGGAAAGTCAGCGTCAACGTGATATGACAGGATGTTTAATGCGTCAAGAGCCGGTCGCCTGAATGACACCAGCAACCAGTCAGAGTCCAGTATTGGTCACATGATGCGGTGGAATTAAGTGGTCTTGTTATTTTTGGAGAAGTGGCATTTGTTACTTTTGGCTTTTTTTTTTTATTCATCGATTGATTGATTGATTCCCTCTGAGTCTCTATTATCCTGATTCTCCCTGCAGCCTGGAACTCATCCATCTCCACCAACTCGACTCGTCTCCCATCAATCTTCCATTTGTGTGTGAAGCCTCTCAGATACGCTCGGGTCCTTTCCGTTCACTCCTCACCTGTCCTCTCGTTCATTCATCATTTACTGCTCCTGCCTGCCACTGCTCTCACTCCTCCGTCACTATCGGGACCAACTTAACCTTTCCTTCTTTATCTCTCCTCCTGCCTCCTGCATCCTTTTGTCTCTGTCCCACCATTGTTCTCCTCTCATCTGCGTCACGTGGAGTTTAAGGTTACTGTGGGTTTAATAAGACAATTATTCTGTTCTATCTACAAAAATACAATAACAGGAATGTTTTATTTATGGTCATGTTTTATCCATAAATTGGAACTGGAGATATCATTTCATTCGCTAAGTATAATCTGGCGTCTATAATATTCTAATTTTGTGTTTGAGCTGCACGGATACGTACACAGGAATATTGCATGAGTCATCTGAGGCTGCAATGATAATAATATGTTCTTGCAAATTCATCCATAAAACATCATGTCAGTGAAGAGTTGCAGCTTCCACCAGAATCCTCTGGTTTATACGCAAAAATAAAACGAAGACAAACGGGAATGTCGCCAGCGACCGTGAGGCTGAACTAGAAACACGTGTGACCGCTTGATGACCATCAAACCTCATAGCGGAGCGACGTACGTCTCCCCACGTCCTGCCGTTCCTCTTCTTCAGTCATGTTTCCTATTACGACGTCACGTCTGTGTATATATTTGCGTTTGTGTCTTATACTTGCGTGGATGTTTTCCTGTGTCTCTGAACATCGGAGCTCAGCTGTCCTCTGTTTGTCAGACACCCAGCTGTGGACACAAAGTCCTGCTGCCGCTGATTGTGTGTGTGAAGCCAGATGTTCAGAAGAGCGCCGAGGGATGGGATGAAAGATACAGCAGCTTTTAATGATGCCGGCTTGCTTTCCCAGCGGGCTGCACGCTGTCGGCGGTTCCTCCTCCCACAGCGAATCGGATCTGTCACTGCTCCACCATAGCCGAGTCTAAATGACGCCCCCCCCCCAGACACACACACACACACACCTGGTGAGCGATCCCAGGGAGCTGTCATTAATTGCCTTTGTTTATAACCACGCCCCCCGACTCCCTCATGACACAGTTTGACACACAATTCAAAAGCTGAAGATGCAACAGGACTTGAAACCTTCTGATGCTGTTTTAACTTTGTGTTCCTGCGCGCACACACAGACACACACACAAACCTGATGCACACGAGGGGTGTGCCATCAGGTGGACCTCGCCCTGATGAGGTCGCCACTCGGTGGGCCTCAGTTAACATCATTACCTCCGAATAGATCACGTCTGTTGTCATGGCTACGACAAGAAGTGCCAGGTGCGTTTTTAGCCTTTGTGGTTGTGTTGTCATTTTGCAGTGTGTGCTCGCACGCTGCTGCAATACCTTGATAAATCATTTAACCTTGCCTGCAGTCTGCTCTCGGTCTAATCTCTGAGCTCTTAATGTCTGATAACAGGGAAACAATAAGATTAGTTCTTCTCGGTCGTGCTGCGTCATGCTCTTATCTCCTCCCGCGAGAATCAGCCGGTGGCCTGAAATCAGACGCATGAATTGGACTTGACGTGGTGATACTAAGCTGTCATATGATGTAAAGACTCCTGCAACGTCTGAAACAGAACAGACGAGTCCGGCCGCTGACAGTCTTACATTTTTCAGTCACGTTGCATCAAAGTTTCATTCCGGTGAGCTCGCCATAACGATGAGGCTGCAGTTTGATTGATGGTCCGGGTGGACGATGCTTCTGAGCCTGCACACAAACAGACCGGTGATGAGACATTCGACATCTCTGAGAGTCATGTGTGACTTTTCATTCAGTCGTTCAACGACGAACTAGAACTGATAAAAGTTTGACGATACTGGGAGTTCCTTCTTTCTTCACAGGTGAATGTTAACATCGGGAACATTTGTGAATCACAGAGGTTCCATTCTGGACCCGTCCACACAGAGATGACTTTTATCCTATGGATGTCCCCTGGCCCATATACCATCGTCCCAGAGGGAAGAAATCTGACGGCGACACCATAACGTTTGCATGTGAACAACCCATACGCCTCTTTCCTTAGCTGATGATGTCATCACTCCACCTCTCCCTGAACTCGCTAACAACAACTACAATGGCGGATCACAGAGTTAGCTACTGACTGCGATGTGTCTTTTGGTTCATATCCTCAGTCACCTCTCTCCCTCGAGAGTTTTGTGCGCACGCTCCACGTCATCTTCTTCTGTTTTTGGTGTATTTCTGTGGCTGTGATACAGCGCCACTCATAGGCCTGGGGGATGTACTACAGTGTTTTCACAATTTTGTGTAGACGCACACACATTTGTGAAGACAATTTCCGGGCCTAACTATGAGACATATTTCACATATTTCTGAAAATACCTTTGGACGCAGCAAGGAAAGATCATCTCTGCTGATGTGCGATGATCGATCCGTGAAGAAGCTCAGTCGGGGTCTGACGGAAAGGTCAGAGCCCATTTCAGAGTTCAGCTCAGGCCTCAGATGTCTGTTAGCGCTCAACCGAGCAGCTTCATGCATCTGTCAACAAAGACGTCTGGAGAGAGAACAAAGACTTCAGAGGGTCTGGGGTTGTTGTTCCTCGACTGTCCGTTCAAGTCCGATACAAGTCTCTTGTTTTGTCGTGTATCTCACTGCCGGTTTGTGTATCAGGTCCCATCAGTGGCAGCTGCTTGTCTGTCTGTTAAACCCATCTCAGGGCTTCATCACAAAACAAGTCATTTAAATTCTTCTCCCTTCCTGTCAAGAATCAATAAATGAATTTGCCATTTGTGCATAAGGAAATAGTCCAAGCACAAGGGACTTCTTGGGCACCATTTGTGTGATGACATTTCAGATGGGCCGTTGGTTTCCCTTGCTTGTCGTTACATGTATGCAGACCTGCAGCTAACTGAATCCCTCCTCTGCCACCAGCTTTACATCCAGACAACCACGCTGACCATCTCCATGAACCTGAGCGCGTCGGTGGCCCTCGGGATGCTCTACATGCCCAAAGTCTACGTCATCATCTTCCACCCGGAGCTCAACGTGCAGAAGAGGAAGCGCTCCTTCAAAGCCGTGGTCACAGCCGCGACCATGTCGTCCCGACTATCTCACAAAGCCAACGACAGACCCAACGGCGAGGCCAAGACGGAGCTGTGCGAGAGCGTCGACCCCAGCAGTACGTGACCAGTCAGGAGTTCTGCTCCGCTGAGTGTTTTCCGTGTGTGCGTGTGTGTTAAATCAGACCTCTCTGGAATATTCCTCTCAGTAACTCCATGTTGATTTCGCTATCAGTCATCATGTCGGTGTTCCAGACAGGAGCCGTGTGTTCGCACAGGTTTCGTACCATCAGTCAAACACAGATGATCGGTTAAAGAGACGTTCCTGAAACACAACTGTTGCACTTGAATTTTGCTACTGGCTGCAGCTGGTTGTATATCAGGTGTCTGAACACACACACACACACACACACACACACACACACACACACACACACACACACACCCATAAAGGCAGCGTCTCCTACACTAACTGTGCTGCATCAGTTTTTTATTGCATGTTCTCTGCTGTCATCTGTGAGTCGTAAGAAGATAAAAAGTGCACACATTGAAAT